>OMLP01018329.1:0-16025 GCA_900302685.1 Spondyliosoma cantharus | reverse complement strand
CGCCCCGGAAGCAGGCGAGAGCAGGTCGGCTACAAGCCGGCAGGAAGACCGGGCAGATGTACGGGCTGACTGGCTGACTGGCAGATAGACAGACGAGCAGGCAGGCGAACAGGTTACTGGCAGACGAGCAGGCAGGCGAGCAGGTTTGCAGGCAGGCTGGACGTAGACAGGCGAGCTGGTTACAGGCAGGCGAGCTGGCAAGCAGGCAGGTAACAGGCAGGCAAGGCGAACAGGTTGGTTACACAAACCAAGACTGTAGGAAACAAGCAGACAGGGATCAGGAAGCTACACAAGCTAAGCAAGATACGTGAATGCGAGTGAGTCAGGATCTAAGGACAGGATACCAAGGTGACGATCTGCTGGTGGAAACTCCGGAGGTAATATAGGGCTGGTGATGAGCTGACGAGACACACCTGGCGCTGCCAGCAGGAGAGGGAAACCACGCCCACACGGAGGAAACAGACAGGGGAGGGGGAAACACAAGGGAGACAGACAACAGAACACAAACAAAACAACAAAACAACACAGTCCGGATGCAGATCGTAACAGATGAGTTCATAAATTATTGGTTTGATTCATTTTCCTCTTCGGAGATGATGCCACCACTTCTAGGTCCAAATGTATTTACTACTGTGAAAAGGAGCGAAGATGAATGGACACTACCGAAAGTTAAAACGTAATCTCCGCCTTCTGCCCATCAGTAAACGGGTCTAGATTAGAGCTAAATTGGCTGTGACTCTGGCTGTTTATTCCTCCAGGAGGTCTGGAGGTCATACTGTGTGACTTAAAACATACGGGCATGGCAGTCTGTGGTGACTGAATGAATGTGGCTGAATGTCACTGATACTGTACATGTATGTTACAGTGTACGTGATTGCGTGGCTACCTCCAGGAGGTGCGCTGCCCTAGACAGGTAATATTTTCCAGATGTTGTGAGGTCGTACAATATATAAACCTGCATCTTTGCTCTAATGTGACTCCGTGAGATTTGCTGAAAACAGTGATTCAACTCCTTTTCAGCATTCTTCTAATCTGTTCTTAACTTTACAGTAATATCCTATACATTATGACAGCATGAGAGTCCAACATCTGGACCACATATGCATGCAATGGTGCCAAATAGCAGATATACGGTGCAGGGTGATTTATATGAGAACAGAATGTATGTATGCATTCCCATCCATCACAATAAGATAAACCTCCTCTGGGCAAGAAAGGGACATTTTTTCACACTCCTCAAATCATCAAACTTTGTATTAACTCTTAGAAATCTTCAATCCAAATCCAAACATAATCTTAGACGTCTTTTGAAATAGTGTTTTATCACACATACGAAAAACCAGTATGTGATAAACATCAGGGTTTCATTTTATCCAGGCTGGAGCAAAGTGTGCAGTGGACAAGCCATGCTCATAATCTGACAGTACCATTACATATACAGAGTCCACCAAGTTTATCGTCATGGGACCATGGATGTCTATGCCAAATTGTGTGACAATTCATACTGCTTTAGTCAAGGCCCTAATCCTCATATTCAATTGTCTGTTTGATAGTTAACATACAAGTAAAGAGCTTGTTGAAAGCAGGACCATGAGTATTGATTAACTGGCAGGATATATCATTGGCTGACCTGAAGCTGCTAAGTTTGGGTGCTGCAGGTCTCAGCCTGGGCTGATGATTGTCTTTTGTTTTTTCATCAAATACGACCAAGTTTGTTCACTGGTCGTCATTCACTGTAATGTTGATGATTGTTACATTGGTGTTTAGTGCTATCTAATATCAATGAAAAAAAAAAAATATATATATATATGTATATGTATATGTAAGTTTGTATATATGTATGTGCATTTTAGCATAGTCAGCATAAGAATGTTAGCGTGCAGATGTTAGAATTGAGCTCTCTTATATTATGTAGAAATTGGCTTCTGAGAGCAAATCCACACATCCGTTCTGTAATGTAGTTGCTAACTACAAACAAAACTCATTGCATGACTGAAGTTAAATGGTGCAGAAACAAGTGATAGAGGGGCGGAGCGGCTGAGAAAGAGACACCATTCACCTTGACACTTGACACCATCAAAATTATTTTGAAGCAGTTATTTAAGGTGAAAAAGTTGCATAATACTGCTTTAAGTGTAGCGTCAAAGAGCCATTATCATGGCTGTAGACTCCCCATGCACACTAAACAACTATTAGGAAAATCAAGTATCCATATAGGTCTAAGTTATAATCTCAGGAGAGAATTCAAATAACTGCATTTTTTGCCCTGTGGTGGTTTCATTTTTAGTGTTGACATGGCTTCTGCTCAGACCATCATTTTCTGTTTTTTTTTTTAGGCTTTTCAGGCTTGAATGGTCTGTGTCTGTCCGTCTGTCCATAATCAGGGTTGACCGTCAAATTTGTCCCATATGTTTTCATGTTGCTTGTTTTCCTCTCCAGCCCCCCTGACTGTTTTTTTTGGGTCTCATTTCAGATTATCAACAACTGCGAGCAACAGAAGCACCACAGCCAGAATCTTTTACTGCTGGCATGTTTTTGGTGATGCTGTACACTGCACTGAAGACCTGAAGCCCTGCGACCCATGTGTGTCCTGCTGAAAACACACACCGAAGAGTTGCAGACACCAGTGTTGTAGGAGCGTGTGTGTGTGTTCACACCCTGTGCTGAGTTTAAAGCACTGTGGAGTCGAAGACCGTAGACTTCAGCCCAGGAGTATGGTCCAGCTGTCCATCTCTGTCTGCCTGCTGGTAGGCCTTTTGGGTAAGAGACATCATTTACATGTGTGTGTTTGCATGTGTGTGCAGTGGCCCTTAGTGCTGTGGCTGGTGCTGAGGTGTTTTTTTGTTTTGTGTCCCTGTTTGAAAAAATGGAATCGAATTTCTCCCTCTGAGCCACTTTTCCGTATTTTAATATGTGACATGTGATGATGTTTTTCATTTGGCACTCATATTTTAGTGGCTAATCGAGGGCCAGTGTCAAAAAACAGCCCAGAAGAAGAAGGGTCCTAGCTAATCCGTGGCAAATTTATGGTCTCCAGTATGTCAATATATGCTGAAATAGGTGAACAACAATATAACACTCGATGCGGAGGAAGAAAAAAAGTTCAAAGGATAAATTCACTTTTTTTTTTTTTTATTAAAGCGACCACCAGTATCGCATCAACACATGCTGGAGTATATCAGTGTTACACGCAACACCGGTGAGGTATGAGACCTTTTCATTCAACTGATTGAATCTCAACAGGAATGATGTGCGTGTGCTGTGTTCCCAGCACCCGACTGAAATGTGCCTGTGCTCATCTGTGACTGTGCCTGAAGCGTTGAGCTGGACGCTCAGCACAAAGACGTTTAACAGAGCAGGGGGAAACTTCTCACTAGTTTCTTTCTAGAGGGCATTACAACACCTCTAAAGCTGATATGTTCTGTATTTTAAATGACTCATGATGCCTCATGCAGTAGGTTTTCACGAGTGTATGAGCTGTGGTTTTCCTACTGAATACAAGTTTCTGATGATTCTGATTTTGGTGTCATTTGGAAATGTGCTGTTTGCACACTTTCCTCTGGATAGTTGCTGACTACGGTATATGTAACAGGATTGGTCTGACTGTTCTGTTGCAGCCTGGTCAGTGGCTGACACAGACCAAGGCTTTAATCTCTTTCGGCTGCTTTTGATATCATTGTTGCATGCAAAAACAGTCAGTTAGTTGGAACAGCACAGCTCACTGCATAGAGCATTTACGCTACCGTACAGTATTCCGTTTGCACGTTGTAACTCTGCAGCCACGGCAAGAATAGAAGGTTCCTTTTAAGAGAGGCTGCTCAGGTTTGCAGCCAGTAAATATTATAAATGAAACTCTTTGAGGTCCAAAGCAATGATCATATTTATTTTTCTCTTTTAATCGACTAACCCATAAGTGTGAAAAACAGCTTAAAAGTAATTCTGATGGCACAGTGTCTTGAAACAGCGTGAATGGTGTCTCTGTCTCAGCCATCACTTGTTTCTGCGCTATAACTCCAGTGAGAGGGTAGGATCACAGTGTCACTTCAACATTTTTAACACATCTCATTGTTATGATGTCAAGAGTTTTGTTTGTAGTCAGCACCTACATTGCGTCTGACGAACTGTAACAGGCCTGGGATTTGTATTTACCACGGTGGTGTTGCACTCAGAAACTGTGGGGGGCGCTGTGCTTTAACTCTTTACTTTGGCCCATAAAAACTGGGTTGTTATCTTTGTGAGAGGAAAGAGGTTTGAAGAGTTGACATGAATGTGACTGTGCTCCACGCTCTGAAAAATGAGTCAGGGCCTTCCTTCTAGATTCACTTTGTCATGTGGATGTTGGCGTACAAACACTGTTTATACACGAGCTGTTCTTCGGCTGGATCTGTGTACGGTTCAACATTGCGGGAGATTCTCAGTGATTCCAGTGTTGGCTCAGGATAACTGTGATCTGTGTGTGTCTGTTTGTGCCTGGAATCCTTCTTTGGGGAAAGAGAAGCCACACAGATGCAGTGTTTTCCCTTCAGTCTCTATAGCAACAAGAAGAAGCCCTAAGCTATCACCCTAGTCTTACAGTGAGCAGTGTAACGTTCAGTTTGTAAACCTTGGGTGAAGAAAACCAGCACATACCAGTTTCCTAAACATATCTATAACCGTGGACAGATCAAAATCGTATGCAGCCTACTTAACACTGTCACCAGCATATCCGGAGAAAAGCACTGATGAGCCAAACACAGATTAGCTTTTCAGGAACATTCCTCGCTGTTTGTCATGGTCATTTCAGTTTCAGTTAGTGTCTTGTGCCTTTTGTCCAGTGTTCTCCCTCCTGGTTTCTTGTGCTCATCACCGGTCTGTCCTTCCTCCACACCTGTCGTCCTCATTAGTCCTTTCCTCTACCCAGTATTTTTTCAGCTTGTCAGCTCCTTCCCTGCTTCTAGTGTTTTTGATTCATTACCCTCCCATGGGTTTCTCCACCTCTCTCCACCTGCACCTCATCCCCTCGTCAGTTTAGTTCGTAAGCGTCCAGTTGTTATGGTATGTTCCACTGTATATTGCACCAAGCGCCCGTGTTTTTCTGAGCAAATGCACTGGAACGTTCTTAGATTGGAAGTCGGAAATACCGACTGCACCGACGTGCGGTACGGTGGAACGCACCGTTTGTCCACTCTTGGTTGAGTCATCTGTTGAGTGTCCGTGATCCTGCTGTTGTTGTTTTCCTGAGGCCGTCTTTGTCTTTCCCTGATGTTTCTTGGCGTTCCTCCGTTCCTTGCGTTGCCGTGATCAAGATTTTAAACATCATCCAATTCACTCCCTGCCTGTCGTGTCATGCATTTGGGTCCACCTTCTCTGCTTGAAAATTGACCCTTTTAGTCATTTTACTCCCCACTCTGCAACCTTTGGTTTTATACTTCAATAAACCATGTGTTTCTAGCTACAATAATGTAGTTTTTACCGCTGTAGTTGAAACCACAACTTTATAAAACTTTTTATTAGAAGATTTTGCAAACGCACCTCTTTCTCAATCGCAGAATGAAATTGGTCAAAATGTGTCACATGTATACTGTATACCATGAATCGATGAATTGATGAATTTTCTTAGAAATTGTTAAAATGTACTGTTCAAGCATCAAGGTTCAAGGTTATCATTATTGTCCCAATGGGGTTAATTAGCTGTGCAGCAAGGTTTCACTGAAAGACGGGATACAAGAGGACAACATTAGCACAGCAACACTGTTATTTACCTGCTGTACCCAGCTGACACAGCTGGGTACAGCCTGGATAAGTCGCCAGTTCATCACAGGGCCGACAGATAGAGAACAAAAAAAACACTCATGCTTACAATCACACCTACGGACTAAGCCATGTAACCGATTAACCTACTGTGGTGTAGGTGGAGAAACACATGGGAGGGCAATGATTTGAAACCAGTAGAAGCAGGGAAGGGGCTGACAAGCTGACAAAATACTGGGAAGACCGAATGATTAATAAGGGAGGCTCTATGCAGCTGTGGAGGAAGGACAGACTGGTGAGGAGCACAAGAAGAAACATAGCGTATGAATATACGAGTAAGCAATTAAAGCCAGGAAAAATGCTAAGAGTGCAGTCAGAGGGCTAACTGCTACTAAGCGTATCAATATGACTTGGAATGAAGGAGACTCTTCAGTCCTACAGTCCTGCTCACTGAACATTAAAACTGTAACTATTGTATATAAAACAATTAGTATAAGATAATTTAAATAGCGAGGAATTCAAGTGAAGAATACATGTATTTCTTGTCATTCACTGACACTTTTTTGAAGTCCAACTGAACTGAACTGTACTGATTTACCTGTAATATATATTTCCAAATGCCCCAGCAATTTCTTAGGATCAAAGCATTACAACTGGTGGAAAAAATGTAGAGAGAGTGTAATTCAATCGCTTCATGGATGATCGATTGCAAATTTCCGGACAACAGTCAGTCTACTATAAATGCAGCTGGACATCTGGTTTGTATTTGCTTCAGATGTCCCTCTGGTAATATTTGAAAAATTGTACTGTTCAAAGAGAATATTAACAGATATTCTCATCAGAATAAAATACCCTTAGTACTTGTAAAACTTTGTAAAAACATACATAAATCATTGAGATACTGACAAATGTGACAGATTTTCGAATCAGAAATGCGAATCCTTGCAAATAGACTTTATACCTTATCAGCATGAAAGGGAGCCAGCGCCTGCCTGGATAATCAGATAACTCTCTAAACATACACAAATAAGCATCTTCAGCCATGCTTCAAACGTGTGTATAAAAATGTAAACAATGCCAGTTTTTGCTGGGATTTGAAGAGTTGGGTGAAGCTTGGTCTCCCCCCAGGGCAATGAAGACAGATGGGTTAAAACAGAGAGAAACAGAAAACTGACACCACACAGGCACAAATGTCTTTAAGTGTGTGAAGTGTCAGGGTTAGTGGGGCCTGGCAGTTCATCCTTTTACACAGGAATGCTTTGCGGTGGTTGTAAACATACACATTCATGGATACAATGTGTTTTGAATCTTGGTTGTGACCCATCTGCATTTAATGCACAGAAAGGAAAATGAGCAACTATCACATGGAACATATAATACAAACTTTTTTAAGGTGCAATATATGAAATTTTACAGCCAACAATTAACTAAACTTATCAACAGAGTGTGAAGAATTACCAGTTTTCATGTTTTGACATTCGCATACTGCTGCAAAGATATTTACTGATGTTAGCATGCTAACCAGCTCGCCCCAACCGGTCACAGTTCAAATTCATACACAAAACAAATAGGGGGCAGCATATCACCAGAATAACCGCTAGTTGCTGCTAACTGTAGCGAGAGTAAGCTAGCTGTGCAGCAAGTGGTCCGGAGTGCGAGCTCTTAGCACTGATGAAGAGCTGGTGTTGCTGCTAGTGCAAGAGCTTTGGACAGAGATGGCCCATGGCTAGCTGGTTAGCATGCTAATTTCAGTAGATATCTCTGCAACACAACGCAAAGACATCACAGTTTCAAAACTGAAATTTCTTCACTTTCTATTGATAATTTTAGTGTAAAATTTCTTTTAATGTTTTCCCACTCAAATTCTTACATATTGCTTTAAACAAAGATTTAGTTGTGCTATAATCATATTATCAGCATGAAATGCATTTTTTTGTCACGGTTTTGCTCTTTGTCTTATTATACTAACTTAAAATTGCCTGACAGCGAGAGCATCCTGGTTTCAAATCAGACCAGATGTGACTGGGGTCTTATGGGTCTGCATGCTTTCCTTATATGTTTCCAAACATTGCTCCCTCAGTCCAAAGACATGCAGGTTAGGTCTATCATAACGTTTTTTCCCTTTCCCTTGACCTCTGAACAAGATAAATGGTGGCAGGAAATGAATGGACTCGTAAATATTATGGTTGTCAATATATGTTAACAAAAGAGTTGATTAGGTTGTTTGAGAATACATGACCCATAGATTTGGATTGGTGCCGACCAGCACATAATAATAATAATACTTTATTTTTGGATAGGGACAGTGCACATTGACAAACATCAAAAACGTCTCTGTAAATATGCCGGATTATAGCAGAGCTGCTAATTTGCATCCGTAGTCCCTACAAAAAATAAAAAATACAAATAGAAGAAACAGCAAATAAATAGATAAAATACAAATAGGAGAGACAACACAACACAATACATTACATATAACAATGCAATAAAAATGAATGTACAAGTAGTCTTAGGTCCAGTTAGTGGTCGCACTTTTGGTTGGATTTGAGCTACTGTTAGTTGTCCTTTAAAAGAGGAGTATGTGGGGCATTCCCTTATTGTGGAGGGAAGACTATTCCAAATGTCCCCCCCCCTCGCACAACAGACAACACGTTCCTCCCATACGTGGTCCTTCTGTGGGGAATATCACAGTCTCCTCTATCACAGGCCCTGGTGCTCATACCTCCCAGAGGTTTTTATGAATTCCTTCAGTGGCGGTGGAGCAAGACTGTGGAGACTCTTATATATAAAACAGGCAAATCCAAAAGTTTTAAAATGATGAAAACTTAAAAAAAATATGTTTTTTAAGAGTCTTGCAGATATGGAAGGAAAAGGGTTTTTTAAGAGCAGTTTTTTCAAGAGCAGTTAGGGGGTTCAGTATCTTGCCCAAGGACACTTCGACATGCAGACCACAAGAGTGATGATGTTCAAGGTAAGAAATGTTAAACAGCAGTTGGTAAAACAATACCAGCAAAAGCATAAAAACATGGTCATATGTTAAGATTTAATGTAAGCGCTGGAATTTGTGTATTGTCATCGGTCTGTGTATTTCCATGCACTTTTCCTATTATATGTGCATACATTCTTGTCATGGCAGAAAAATGGCACACATTTGTAATGGGTTGAAAGAACAAATGGCAAAAAGTTGTTGGAGGGTTTATTTATAGATATTTCTGGATATACTGTGGTGTCCACAGTGGTGGCTGACGTACTTGAAAGCCACCCATGAGTAAATGAACATCTTTCTTACCAGAAAAGGGCTTTGATAGAAGTCAAAATCAGGAAATGAATATCAGTTGAGTAAAAGTCTGAAAGCATCTGATCCTTACTGTCATCAAAAGTAATGTCCTGGTATTAAATGTAGTTAAGAATTAAAAGTTAATGCATTTGTTAATTCTGTGAATCAAAAAAATCAAGCTGTCACAGTTTTGAGAACTATGAAGTTTATTCTCTAACATGTGTACACCACCACACAACTGGAGCCGACATAACACTTAAAGAAATACAAGATCAAGGTGAAAGTGAAAAATGTACTGTTAATCTTCAAAAACAACAGTTTTTCTTAAATTGCCATAACTCGGTGTCACTCTTCTTGGGCTCAAGAGGAATTATGCGATGCTAAACAGCCTTTGACAGGGTGCTGAGGCAGATCGACGCGTGTTCAGCTGCACACAGCTGGAAAGGATTTCCGCAAGTCCATTTTATATGCTGAACAGGCCAAGTATCTGTCCAGTTGTTTTGAGCTGTTGTGTGCTTGAGACAACTGCAGTGCAGAGAAGAAGTCGTCTTCATCAGATAAACTGGGCATGGTGGCATCAACCATCATCATCATCATCCAATCCTGAGACATTCTGAGAATGAAAAAAGTAAATCATAGTATTAATACAACTTAATTTGAAGTTTATTGATTTAGTTTCATGCACTCTTCATCAGTACATACTTAACTGATTTGTGAAGTTGCCAATATTGTGTGTCAAACTGTACAAATTTGACTGATTTTCCTTCTGGTTGCTGCATCATCCTTTGCCCAAGTTGTCCTGTATTTTGAAAGAAGAATCGCAGCTGCGATCAGCTTATGGTTTTCTGACATGCGGCCAAAACGATTCTCCATTCTCCCAACTGCGGATCATCCACGTGAGGCTAGCAGTACTTCAGTGGAAACTTGACTCGATCAAGTTTGAAGCTGATTCTTGGAAGCTGCCACGCCATCGGGATTTGCTTCTGCTCGCAAGATGTTGATTTCCTGGGCAATGGGCTCATGGAAGAGGCGTGCTGCGAGGAATGCGAGTTCAACTGAATTAAACGTGTGATGAAAGCGAAATCAACAGAACTGTTTGATAACACCATATAAGCATTTCATCAGATTCTCCAAAAAACTGCTAAAATGGACCAATGATAAGTGTAAGTTATTGCAGAGCCAGCCCCCGCTCACTTGTCTTTGACTATCCTCAGCAGTCTGTGGATAAGTGTGGACCTTCCATATTTGTTCCAATGGGCATTACATTTGACCAACTGTGAATGGTATGCTTTCTTGTATGCCTAATTGGACTTTACTTTCAGGGCATGAACCGCTATTAGGTTGAGCAAATGATTGGAAGGCTTTCACAAAGTTGGAGCCATTGCCTGTTGTTCTCAGAACCTTTCCGGTAATGTAAAACTGGGAATGGACATCATTCAAGATGCTGGCCAACACATCAAATGAGTGCAAATCTCTCAATTATTCCTTAGACTAGGGTTACTAAGCATCTCTTGAGACTTTCAGTGTCAGTACAAAGGGCAATAAAACACCTTCCTTCTGATGGGTTACAATATGGTTTCCTCATGGCCTGAGTCACCTGCTGCTTCATTCCCTTGTAGGCATCATCAATCATGGGCATTGTTTTTGCATTAGGCAGCGCGCCCCTCAAAAACAACACAAAACAGCTGACCACATAGTTCACAATATCTTTGTCAATAAACTGTGTAGACACAGTCACTGTGTTCACTATGAAGATATACACCCTGGATAAATCTCCCACAATTACCGTGTAATCAGCGGCAATAGCTTATAATCATGTTAGCCAGATGTCTGAAGAGAATTAATGCTAATTAGGAGGATTCAATAAGGTTGAACTTGCGCCTTCATACAAATGGAGCGTTTTTGTTTGGATTTGTTAGTAGCAGGTGCCATTGCTATTCTGCCACCATCATGAAATCAGTGTCATCGTTGAGTGAAATTCTACTCATGTAGTCCTTAAGACTTTCTCAAAGCTTATGGGGATCCTCTTAAAGAATGAAGAATCTGACATACTCGGGTACCTTGATTGTAAAATAAAACTTAACTGCAGCTTTGAGTGATTAATGTGATTAACCAGTGATCTAAATTGCAAGCAAGAACCACTGATTCGCTAAACCTTCAGTACTTGCTGGCAGTCTGTCTTCATGAAGTGCTGCAGGGATGTTGTAACTGGGTAGTTAGCATTGCCCTGGTTCCCTTGAGTTTATGGGCCTCTATGGGCGCGTTTTGTTGAGGATGTTTAGTGTCCCTGACAACTTCTGTAATCTCAATTGGCCACATGTTAGCGTCCCTTGTTTTTCACACACAAAAACACTTTCATTTAAATACGGGCCATTTACTGACACGTTTTATGTTGTAGAAAACCATGCGAAAGTCTCTTTAGCTTGTGTAAACCACAGCTCATATTTCAGGCTTTTAACCAAAAAAACAATTCAAAAACTGACTCCAAAGTGAGGGATTATATCAGGATTTTAGAACTTCCTTTATGGTAATGGTAACAGAGATTATTTTTCCAACAAGATTCTCCTCACAGGCAGCCTCTGTGGAAACTCAGCGGCCTCGTTAGTGTTAACATACTGCAGAGGTTCCAAAGAGGTCGTTACTCTGTATCTGTCAGTATACTTTCACTGCAGCTGGGCCCATTGAAGATACGGGTGTGATGGAGTGCTAGAAAACGACTTCAACAGTTTGGCATTGTTTGTGTGTTTTTCAGTACGTGTACCATGTGTACACTGCAGAACCATATGGGATAGATTGCAGAGCGGTTGTGGTAACCCTTATATTTTAACCCCTATATGACTGGTCTCTGTGGTGGTTTTCCTACATTTGAATGTTAAGGAGCAGTCACTCTGCCTTTAGCCTCTCCATTCCTCTCCTCTGCAAATATAGGCAAATGTAGCTTGGTATACATTACATATGCTCGCTTTCTGGCACATAGAGGCTGTGTATGTATTGGGGTGTTAAAATGGAGATTTGTTTAGTTTAAGGGTCAAGGTGATTTATTGTTCATTATACATCACACGGTTGCATAACAGAATGAAAGTTTGTAGTTCCTTCATGCTACACATACGTAGAAAAACAAGATCACGATCGGTTCATTTGGAAGTGGATGAACATAGCAACTTCATTCCGATGGTGACAAAACAGGCTTGCCGAGAACGCCAAGAAAGAAACAACCGCTTCAAACAAGCCAGGTGTGAATCCACCCTAAACGCTATTGTAGGGAAAGCCGAAACCAAAAAGAATCACAAATATAAAAGTGAAAAAAAAAAATGAAAATATTGTCGTGGATTGAAGAGCCATTTCTATTGGTCTTCTCTGTGCAAATCAGAGGAACTTATTTTCAACAAGCTATCATGATGATTATAAACCGAAGAACACTGAACCCACTCAGTCTCTAGGGATATAGGTAAGCTCCTACTGGTGGACTTGCTGAGCTATTCTAGGAGAAACCTTACTTGCCTTACTAGATTTTGAGGCTGTGCTTGGCCTTCAAGTGATAAATCACTGTGTTTGCCCCAGAACGTACAGCTGATTTCTGTCCCACTGTGTGTTTAGACGAAGACACCCAAAACATTGTTCTCCCATGAGAACTCAACACCCATAAAGTCAAAGATCAAACAAACTATTTAATATAGGGAGTGCACTTTGCTTATTGAGTGACTCCAGTTTCAGGCACGTGCAGGCTTTGGTGTTACTCCCAGCCACAGGATGGATCGCTCGACAACAGCTGTCGACCACTTTACTGAAGAAAGACTGATGAGGCCGTTGAGATCAGAAGAAGGTCAGTGGAACAGACCTGTCACAGCAAAGATACCACTGCTATTTTTCCATCTTCACATGAGTGTTTGGGCAGGTTCTGAAACCTGGTTTTCTGTAGAGCTCACAATAGACGTTTAAACCAACAGAGGTTAAACTCTTTATTGTCGAGGAGTCATTGTCACTTTTGATGATAGATAGGTACCGCAGGAGCTGGTGGTCATCATTTAGAGCCATTGTGGATATTTTGTGTTTCAGTCAGTTGGATTATACAGAACGTGTGTCAGTGGTTGGTCCACTGATCCACTGCAATGTTGTGCAGATAACCATGATAATGGATTCTACTCACTTTGGTGGGCTCCTGAAATTTATGACATTCTCTTAGGTCTCATCAGTGCCAATTAACAAACGTTTAGCTCAAATGGCCAGTCTGCATAGGTGCTGCGCCTCAGAGCTGCTAGCATAGCTGTTGACTTTAACCCCTACTTCGAAGCATTGACCTGTTGCTCCCATGGGATTTTTTGGATCATACTTCTTAAACAACATGCCCAGTCCAATGCAGCCCACTGTGCTGAGCATAGTCCTGTTCTGTGACAGCTGACAGTGCTCCCCATGTGTAAAAGTTATTGAGGTGTAGAGACAGCACTGCAAAAGGTAAAGGTCGTTTTGATCACAGAATACTACTTAAGTAGTACTACTATAGTAGTAGTACTACTATTACTTAATGAAAGGCATTTTCTGTGGGCTACCACTCACTGGTTGCATAATGTTGTATATTCAATGTTGGGTTTCAATCTATTACACCAAGAATAAGCTGTTTGGCCAGTGAAGCTCCCCTGGATGTGTGTTTATGGTGACATCAGTAAAATGAAAATAATCTGTGGTAGTAATGAATCCATTCAGTCTCACACACACAGTTTTCTGGCACTTGCATGTGTACAAACAAGCGCTGACGTGCAGGTTCAGATACAGAAATACTATTTATGAAGCAGTCGCTGCATTCACTGTATATGGGTCATAGTATTCCACTAATGACAAGAGTGACAGGCCAGTCAGAATTATAATGCCGCACGATCCTCTGCAGCACAATCTGAATGAATTTTTTGGGAAGATCAATAGGGGTGGCGCAAACCTTTGAGTAGCTGTTCAAATATTAGCATCTAATAAACATGTTAGCGCAAAATGTTATTGTTTCACTCAAAGTCATGACTTTTATGAGGTGACTTTTATTCTGCGAGACACAGTCTTTATACTTCTGCACGAGGGCATTGCTTTGAGACATGATGAAACTTTGAGGCCCAGGGCCACCGATCTGGTTGCTGTATTTGGCACATTGTGAGTGAGAACGGGCTGCTGTGTTCCTCTTCAGGCATAACTCAATCTGTTTTACAAGATGTAAAGTACTCCCACGGCACTAAGGGAACCTTTCTTTCAGGGCGTGATCCTATTTCTCCCTGTCATGGGGAGTTTTTTAGGGCGTTGCTGGCAAATGTCCCACCTCGCACTGAGAACTCCTCTCTGTGTGCATTACATGTGTACAGAGAGGAAAATGAGCGATGTAGCGAGTATTCATTCCAACTGTTCATACTGCTAAAGATATAACTATTGCTTTGTATTGGCCCATTTAGAGAAGCAATAATTATTGTAGAAATTCCCAGGCTTATGTTGTTATTGTCTCTATAATATAGATTGTTATTCTACTCTGTATATAGCAAAGAGTTTCTTGCATTCATGATTTTTCAATGATGGCTCAGACATCTGGTGGGAGCTCGTGGTAGACATGCTGCTCCTTCACATCGAAAGGAGCCAGCTGAATTGTATCGGTTTGAGCACCCACACTTTTCCAGGCATGACCCCCACGGCAGACCCATGACTCGCTGGAGGGATAACATATCTAATGTGGCCTGGAAATGCCTTGCAATCCCCCAGGAGGATATGAAAAAAAAAAACATTGCTGAGGAGAGGGATGTCTGGAAAACCCTGCTTCCACCATGACCTGACCCAGATAAGTGGAGGAACATGGATGAGAGGATATCACAGATGTGTTTATATTGCTAACATTGGTCAATGTTTGGCTGTTGTTTGATGGTCATTTGATCATCACTGAGCAGCTTAACATTCTATTAGCCGACTCCTTAATTGAAGAGGTCAAGTTATATGATGATGGAGGCTCTTAGTGACTGCAAGGTATGTAACAGGATGCTGAGCACGGCTTATTTTCTTCCTCTGTGTGGATATTAGAATCGCCTTGCCTCGTATGCCTCTACCAGCCAGTCAAGCTGCAGTTTGCATTTCTGTCTAGACTCATATAATCTGTGTATTGAGGACTTTGAAGCAATTTTATTAAAAATGTACTGTGTGCACTTCTTGCTGAAATGTAAGTTATCAATTAACTGACATGTATGATTCCAGCAAATAATTTTGAGTGAGAAAGTGGCTGTCTTCTCTTGGAGACTGTTTTCATGGGAGTGTGCAGAGGACTGATATAGAGGCCAGCTTGGTGAGGCTGGAGGATGAGCTCTAGGGACACAATCAGTTGACCGAGTTAAAACAGTAGTTGTCTATTTGCTGTGACCATTAGCCTGAAGAATGACCACATGTTCATAAAAAAAAAAAACAATGCAACATGTTTTTAGCCATGCTAGCTGTGTGTCTTGTCAATCAGTTGTTTAGTATGTCCACCACTTTCGTCCAGACTGATATAAACAGCTAGTGGCTGAATTAAATTTTGTACGGACATTGATTGTCCACAGAAGATGAATCCTACTGAATTTGGTTGTCTGACTTTTCTTCTGTTGGCAACAACAGATCGAAGCTCTTCAACTACCCCCGCAACATCTTGACATCTAGTAAATACAGATAGATAAAAATTTGGTTTGGACATTTGTGGTTCCTAGAGGATATACCCTTCTGACTGTTGCAATTCTGGGCTTTTCTCTAGCACCACTTTCAAGAGGACATTGGTGGTTTTGAGGGAAGTGTCTTGAAAACTATGGTATGGATATTGTCAAGTAGTTCCTTACCCTTTACTTTATGGCCAAACCTCTGCAAAAGAATGAAATCCCCATCAGCCTCAGCTGTACTTTGTGTTTGATGGTATTTTTAGCATACCAACATGCTAAAATCTTAATCTAACACCTATCTATCACCTAATGGAATGCTTTTCCTTTGGCCTGGAACCTTTTAAAGGTGATGGAAAGATGTCACATATTCATCTACT
>OMLP01018324.1:28198-44078 GCA_900302685.1 Spondyliosoma cantharus | reverse complement strand
CTGCTCCGGAGGTCAAAGCACTCCGCTGAGGTTAGCTGGTACCCTACACACACACACACACGCACACACACACACACACACACACACAGGTATCTGGGCTCTAATCTATCCAACCAATCACAGAAGAGGCTGGCAGGTGAGGGGCCAGTCCACACAGGAGGGCCCTGACACTAGCCCCTCTCATGCCACATTAACACCACAGTGGTGGTTTGCCAATTCTCCACCGTTGGTCATTCACACAGAGTGAAGCATCTCCGCCTTAAAGAAGCGCTGTGTAATTCACACAGAAAGCAGCAACGCTGGTGTGTTTTCAAGGTGTTTCCCCAGTGTTTTCCTGTCAATCTAAACCCGCGGACAGTTTATAATCATATGGATGCTTTTTATAATGTGTAGTGATTGAGATCCTGACCCACCAAACATCCTGGAAAGTGATGGAGTTAAATAATCACCATCAGTAAACAGAACGCTGTCTGACTCCCTCACTCACGGGGACAGAGGCTGATTTCTGGTTTATTTTCATCACAAACACTCGATGAGTTAGTTTTTTGCCAGTGACAGACGCTGTTTTTTGAGCAGAAATGTGACAAAGAGTCGGTAGGACAGACAGGAGGACAGACAAGAGGACAGACAGGAGGACAGACAGGAGGACAGACAGTAGGACAGACAGTAGGACAGACAGGAGGACAGACAGGAGGACAGACAGAGGGACAGACAGGAGGACAGACAGTAGGACAGACAAGAGGACAGACAGTAGGACAGACAGGAGGACAGACAGGAGGACAGACAGAGGGACAGACAGGAGGACAGACAGGAGGACAGACAGAGGACAGACAGGAGGACAGACAGGAGGACAGACAGGGGGACAGACAGGAGGACAGACATTGTTTGATAATGATACCCTTCCTTCAGCATTAGAAGAGGAAGTGTGGGGTTTAGAGCAGACTGTGAGACGATCCCTGACGTTATCTCTCAATCAGCCAGCCGGACCAGCCGGGCCAAACGTCAGCTCCTGTTTTCTCTTGGAGTCACTTAGTCATCACCAACTACAGCTGCTTCAGGCTAAAGACAATGTTCAGCATTTATTGTTCATTAAATATCTCATGAGAAATTGCCACATAATTAAGTCAAGATGCATCGTGTATCACTTTTTGCATCAGTTGGGAATGAGACTCAAACATTATTAAGTCAAACATGAACAGAAACCAAAAATGTCTGCAAATTGGTGTGTCAGTGAGGTCCAGGAGCTCTTTAAGATCAACGGTCAAATGCAGACACAGATAGTTTAGATTGTTGTGTCCATGCTCTGATGTGGTTTAGAAATCACTGCCTGGTGTGTTTGAGTCACCACATCACCACACTGCTGGTGTTTCAGCTGTAAACAGATAAAGGCAGTCTCTGTTCTGGTGGCATTGCTCTCCAAAATACAAAATACATACAGTAACATACACAGTACACACAGGTGTTGGTCACATACAACCAGTCAATACATTTGTTGTCTTTGTCAGGAGCAGTTCCTGCTCATTGTTAGCTCATGAGATGGCTAATGGCACATTCAGCTGTTGATTCTTCGTATCTGTATGCAAGGTCCCAGTGTGGCATTTGGAGAGATATGCTTGTGCAGCACGACATTATGACAGCCTTGACATTTCCAATATTAATGTTCCACACGATGTTTTGCATCATAATGTGTCTCCCTAAAGCACAAATCTTATTTCCTTTACCCTTATTCATAAATATGAACATTTGACTGGAGCTTTCAACACAAATACTGAGAATTAAAGTGCTCATTTATACAAATGACACTAACAGCTATGTTCGCTTTTTTTTTTTCCTGACTGCAGTTTGAGCCCTTTTTTTCACACTTGGACATGTCCTGGACATAATGACATAGCTCCCAAGTACATTTACTTTTAGCAACACACACACACACACACACACACACACACACACACACACACACACACACATAGATACTGGTGAGGATCCTGGAGCAAAACAGGCTTCTGTAAAACAACAAAGCTAATGCTAGTGGAGCTAAACTTTCAGTATAAGGTATAAAAAAGAGCAATAAAGTTAGACAGGCTAATCCAAAAAATAAACAGGCTAACTACATTCGTCTGGTCACAGTGGCAGTCGGAAGCTGTCTCCAGTTGTTTTGGGCTGATTTCTGTCCGGGAGAGAAAGAAAAAGAGGGCACAGGAAAAAAACCTGCCCCTCACATGTTGCGTGTTTCCTTCATGCTGCTCTAACCTGCTGACATGCACACCTAAATGAAAAGCAAGACATGTGACCACACACAGGCACTGCTCACACAGCCAGTGTGGTCTGCCTGTTAGCCTCTCCTGCATCACCACCTGGAACAATTAACCTTTGGTCAACTAAACAAGGTATCGATCCAGTTCAACTGGTACGCATCCACCACCTTTTACAGCAGATTTATCTCATATCCATCATGCCAGGTAGGGGGAGAGGTGGTGTCTTGAGTTCACACAGGGAGAGCTGGGCTAGAAGTTGTAGTTATTAGAGTGGAGTGATCCGCCTGTGATGAGCTACTGGTCCCAGGATTGAGGCAGTGGGAGAGGCTGCAGAGGTTCATTACAGCTATTCATTGTATGTCTTACCTTCAGCTGCATTCCCATCCAGGTATACTCCCCAGGGCAGCCTGGACTCTTATCTGCCTCAGTCTAATCAAGCTTTCCTCCAGCTGGAAGCCTTTCAGGAGCTGGAAGGCAATAAACAGCAGCCTGACTGCCTGACATGGGTCACACTGAACTTTAGATAGAACTAGAGGTACCACCTCCCAGTTATATGCGTCTGCCAACCAGTGAAGATTCAGTTTATATCCATGTCTCTCTATAGATACGCTGACAGTTACTTCTACCCTCAAGGCAACTGCTTTGATACTCACAAACTCTCAAGGACATTAAATGTTGGAACTCATGAAACTTTCTTCAGCTAAATGAAAGCAAAACTGAAATAGACTCATTCAGGCAGCCAAGTGCCAGAAGTCTTTACTCTTCGAATCTAGGTGACTTTTCTGACATAAAGCCTGTTGCCAGATGTTTAGGAAGGATTTTTGACAGCGAGCTGGGAGGTTCTGCTTCCTTCAACTCAGAAATGTATCAGAGTTTTAACTGATGGCGTCACATGTGACCATGTTTGTGTTTTGCAGTTAAATGGTTTCTTCTCTCGTCTGTGTTAAGTGTGGTTATTGTTAGTATGTCTGACTCTTATGTGCTGTAGATCTACAGTCTGCACAGGGTGTTTTATTTTGAAACTTCACTAGAAGCTCTCCTCCGTTCTTGTGTCTGACGGCGGTGACGGCAGTTTGAGACTGTTAGTGTGAAATCACTGGATATTTTTCAGGACGCCTGTGGACAGAGCCGCTCCCGCGCTGTCAGGAGCAGCCTATCACAATCATGTGCATCGTTTGAAGAAAAGCCGTCTTTCGGCACGGTGCGGTTGCTGCAGTCCATGTTTGTGTCGACCAAACCAGGTATTTTAAGCCAGATCATGAACTTTCCTAACCCTGACCAGACTAGACCATAAACACAACTTTGTCGCAAGATGAAATTGGAAATATAACGTAAAGAAATGTGAAGTTATCTGATATCTGTGATTTGCAGAAATATTAATTTCCAACATTTATTCTGGGGATTGGTTGTGCATGCAATGATATTTGGTCTTTGCTTCAAATTGTACCATGAGATCATGGTCATGGTGGAAATGTCACTGTGTTGTGCTTTTTGAAATCTCCTCAATCATTCCAGACAGGGTGACAAATCATACAAGTGGCTTACAGTGGGAGCAGGTAGTTCGACCCCTGTGGTAAATGTCTGAGACACACAAGGATCGAAATGAATCCTGGATGGAAGTGCACACAGGGATCTGCTCTGAAGAGCGACAGTGAAACTTTGGGTTGGCTGGGTTACGTCTGTCTCTCTTCCTTTGGTCTCCCTGTGGCTCTGTGAAGAGCAGTAATTACCTGTAAATCCGTGTCAGTGCCAGATCAAGGAAAAGTCTATTGTCAGGGATTATATGGTCAATACACCAGCCCTTGGTGCTGTCAGCCTGTCTCTCTGATAACATCACCATTTCATCCTCCACACTGGTGACTCCGTTCCACCTGGACCTCTGCCGTGTGACAGGAATCTTTAACACTGAGAGTGTGAGAACTAAATGTCTACACATCAGAGAATCAAGGTGAGGTCACAGGTACACTGAATTCCAGCTCGCTTCTGTGCCTCAACTAGTCGTACATCGCCATGATTAAGAGGCCGTCCACATGGAAACGCTCTTTAGTGTAAACTCACATGTTCTGCATGGTTCTGTCCGATCGTCCACATGGATCCTGTAAACGCACTTTTTAGAAAAGATGCCGAGGAAGACGGAGGAGAAAAAGATTGTTTTGGTACATGTGGACATGGTCTAAGACATGATGTGTGCAGTCAGAAGAAATAGGACAGAGCTCAGTGTGTATCGCAGTACGTGAATGCAAATGAAGAACAAACAGGTACTCTAGTTGAGCAGACACCAATCAACCAGTCAATGTGAGTTGTGAAAAGTGTGATGGGTGCTCTCTCTCTCTAAATATGTATATATATAATATATATAGTGTCTGATCAGATGAACACACTAGAGAGTTAGGGTTAGAAATGCCACAGCACTCTGCTGCTATCAGCTAACTAGCTCTCCTCCTGCTGAATTCAAAACAGATTTGCAGAGCTCTGTTGGTACCAACAGGTACTGAGGTCCAGCCAGAGAATAGATGGACCAGTACCACATAACGATTACTTTGTCTGAACATTAGGTCTACCTCTAGTGTTATCCAGCCAGCGGTTCTAACTAGTGCTGACACAGCACTGTGCAGAGATCACATGGTAACAGTGTTAAAGAAGTTAAAGAAGACGCGCTCCACTTTAGTCAGTGTCAGTTCATGATTCATACATTGAACTAGTTCAGCTCAGTACAGTGGAGGTACTCTGTACTGTGAGCACTTTGACTTTGGAGTCACAGATACTTCACGTCAGTGTACATTTTTGGAGTAACACAGTCCGATGTTGCCAATAATATAAGCTGGCGATCAGACTTGCAGCATGAATCACTGAAACCACGTTGGAGTTCAACCTGATGTGTCGTCTATTCATTCAGTTTGTCCTTGCAGACGATCACTGTAGGAGCTGCATGCTTAACCCGCTGGTGACATGACCCAGAGACACAGGACAGTCACAGAGCATGTTGTTTAGCACGGCTAATGCTACTCTTCTCTGTGTTTGGTCTCACTGTGTGGTTCCCCTTTGCGGAGCCATCTCTGAGTACAGACACTGCTTTATTATCCAGCACACACAGAATGGACAGCTGCTGTACTGTGAGGAGGTATTTGTGTTAGACAGAGTGTCTGACAGCACTTTAAAGTAACCAGTGGATCTGTGAATGTGCAGCATCCAGCAGCTTGTGGGCTGCTTTAGGTTCCCAGCCTGCTTCCAACTCCTCTGTCTGATGTATTTCCCATATGGTTTGGGATTACTGGATACTAATGAGATGTCCTGTCTGCTCATTGAATCCTTTCTTCTCTCCTCTTTGAAGGAGTTAGTCTTCTGTATAACTATATATTAGGCACATTAACACTGTTTATATAAAGGAAGCATGATGCAGAGAAGGATTGTGTCACGTTTACTGTGCTGGTCTTTGTCATGTTAATGTCTGCAAAATGCATTCATATGACTGTGAACAGGTTTTAGGAACAGTGAAGCACTGAGGTGTGGAAGCATGAGTTACACCTGAAAGGCTATTAACATGATGATCTTTATGAGTAATACATTTTTGGTCATGAGATTTATTGATACAAATATAAAAGATAATTAACACCAGTATAATTGCTTATAAAGCCTTGATGAGCTTGTGACTGAGTTTACATGCATCACAGGTAAGATGTATCTCACTCCTGGTACCACATTATAAAACTCTGACAGACAGGAACTAACAGATACCAACACACTCGCTCCAAGTCAGATTTATAAAGCTGTGCATGAACATGGCTGTCATTCGCTGTATGCGTGGTTTTTGTGCATGCCTATCATAAGTCATGCTGATCAATTCTGGCCTTTTTAAAATGCACAATGTTGAGTTGATGGCAATATTGAGATATTTGAGCAGGCCGATGATGGATGGTGAGTACAGTGACATATTGAAGAAGGCCGGCCCCCTCCTCACAGATCCACCGCTCTTTAAATTCGAAAGCATAATTCTTTGTTAAGTCAAAACCCTGCCCTCGTCCCTAAATATCCCCTGCCTGAGCTTAGATTTGCTCTGCGTGTGCCCAAACTGAATGCTTGCACTCTGATATATTGTTGCTTGCACAGATTTGGTGTACTGGAGCTTCAGCCCTCCTGCTCCCTCACACTCCGGCTGCTTCTCTGAGCTCATCAAACTTCAGGTCAAGATTTCCCAGCCAATAGGAAGTCGGGTGTAGTGTTCCTGCCTCGTTGCGTTGCTAACCCTAACCTACTGCACTTGTTTCCAGTCCCGTCTCTTAACAATAAACACTTCTAAAGATAAAAACTTGGTGTGAGTAGGAATCTGATTTAGCTAGTTTTGATTGACTTTAGACATTACCATATTTCTGCTTTAAACATTGTCAAAGCTGCTGATTAAATGCTTGATTCCCTTTTAATGTGCTGCAGAAAATACTGAATAACTTGTGTTAAGATTCATCAACACCACAATAAACTGTGACTGTGACACAGAATCTGTAGTAAAGTAAACATGTTCATGTTAAATACACCAGTTTTTTCTAACACTTCTCATTGCAAGATGATTTTGATCACCTGTTTAAAGTACAATTACATAAAACCTAAAGAACATGTTAAATGTATTTAATACAGCAGGATCTCTACTGCTACATTTAAAACTGAACAAAACCCTCCTCAACAATCAAGCTGTCCCACTGAGGTGATGGGTTTCTGGTTTCCTGAAGTGTCAGCTGGTGGTGGAGGTCTCAGGTCACAGTGCCCATCGGAACGTGTCTTCTTGTGGACAATCAGACTTTCCTGTGCTGCTGGCTGTTGACTGAGGCATGACACCTGCCGAGCAATACCTTCCTCCTCTGATGTGAACACCTGAACTTCATCCCGTCACACAGATTATCTTTAGAATAACACAGATTCAGTGTTACTTGTAAGAGAAATTAATTACAATATTACAATTTAAGTCCACCAACTACTGCTGCAACATTTCATTGTATCTTTAAGTAAGTGTGGAGGGTCGCTCTGTCTGACAGCATCTCTTGTTGCAGGTTACTGTCGTGATGTTCTGACCTGTAAGCAGGAAACAACTCCAATGACAATGAGATGATGTTCATGTATAATTATAACTTGTGTTGTCACATTCCCAAAGCTCCTAGAAACAGTAAACTTAAAGGTCCCTGTGCAAAAAGATTGTCCTGGTGAGACTACAGTAAATGACCTGGAGGTGTGACAGTGCATCACTATGATTAGCAGTTCTACTGTGGATCAGATTAGCTGTACAGCATGCTAACTGCTGGGTGCTCATCAAAGTTACACAGTGTTGACAAGCAAATAAATGACTGCAGGTCGACCATTTGTTCTTCACTTGTAACAATATTATACACAAGCTGGTTCACCTGGGGATCTGCTGCGACGCCTCTACAGCTAGCTACAGTCATAGTCTGTTGGCTTCAAATGATGCACAAAAGAATCACAGTGTGCAGGAGTGCAGAGGAATCAGAATCAGAACCAGAATCAATCAGAATCAGAAACAGATTTATTGCCAAGGAGGATTTTACACCAACAAGGAATTTGCCTTGGTGAATAGGTGCATACATTAAAGACAATAAACAAACAATGACTATTATATATATAGTATAAACAATATATACAATATCAACTAACAGAACCATGAGTGTGGGATGACTGATAAATAAAGATGGAAGAGCTGGACAGGAATGACAAAAAATAGATAAAAAAATAAAAATAAAGGATAGTTAAAAATTACAAACATTTTACAAATTCTGCATTATTGTAATGCATAGAATCAAGGGATGAGTGATGAGTGTCAGAGTCAGTGTCAGTGGGGGTCCTGTTAAGGATCCCAACTGCAGAAGGGAAGAAACTGTTGATGTGGCGGGAGGTGCTGGTCCTGATGGCCCGCAGCCTCCTGCCAGAGAGTGTTAACAAGTCTGTGACCGGGGCTGGAGGGCTCGGCCTCAATCCTACCTGCTCGCCTCAGAGCTGTGCAGGTCCTGAAGGCATGGAAGGTTGCAGCCAATCAGCAGCCTGAGTGAGGAGGTTTGATCACAAGCAGAGGATAATATAAGAGTATAAGTATAGAGAGTATAAGAGTTCAGAGTTCTGAGGGTAAACTGAACATAAAATCATTCAAGCATGCTCTCAAACTTAAAGACTGCGCTCACGAATAAATGAAACACTACTGCATGTTTCTCTTCTCCTGGATTCCCTCTGATTCACATTGGACACTGTCTCTCTCTCTTTGTCTGTGTGTGTGTGTGTGTGTGTGTGCATGTATGAACACATTTGCATACTGTATTTGCTGTTGATAAATGATTTGCATAGAAATCAGGTAGGCTGTCCCAACGTGCCTTCCCCTTGTCTCTGCTCCTCATGTGGTGCGATGTGGGTCAGTGAAGTCATGGGATTTATTATTTCAGCTCCCCACAGAAAATGTGAAAAGGCCGCTGAATGTCAGCGGAGACTTCTGGAGTTCACATGATTGGCAAGTCTCCAGCCTGGTGGCTAAGTCTTAGGATATGACTGCAAATAACCAATTAGTGTGTAATGAGCCAAAGTAAGCCGACAAGCTCATGAAGACAAAGCATGTTAAAAATATTCCACCACCTCCAACCTCCCTGAAAGCCACTGCCCCAAGATGAGCACAGCACATAGTTGTCATCCCGAACTGTATTCATCTACTTCGTGTCTCATTCACCTGTCAGAAATCACCAAACATCATCATAATGAACTTGGGCTATTGTTAGCAATCACAGCTATTGACCCCTCATCATCCTGTTGTTACAAAAGCTCAATAAAGCACCAAATGTGGATTAATCCACTGCAGAAAATAGTTCCCAACAAGTGCAATACCTACTCGTATTTGAAAAGTTTGATAACATGTGGTTCTGGGACAAAGAAGTCGAGCCAGGAGGAGCTGCGTTCAGCCTCAGTCAGTCAGTAAAATGACTTTTATCATCACGTCAAACAACAGCTCCTGGAAAGAACCACGGCTGCAGCAAAGAAAAGACATGAGTTTTATTAACTGAGTAAATATTTGTACAATGGATTAAATGGAATGATTATCAGACATTAATATTTACCACATACAAATGATCAAAATGCTGACAGTGAGTTGAATGATGAGTGGGGGATGGTGGAGGAAATAATCTATTCAGTTTATACTTTCATATATTCTAATAGCTAATAATGAAGGAAGATGGGGATCTGGAGGTTGAATTACTGTCAGTAACATTATAATTCTTTTGAACACAGTCATGAGCAGTGTGATGGTTTGAGCCTACTTTGTGATTGTTGGACCCTGAAGTTTACACACTGAACATGTCGTTCAGTCACTTGGCATTTCTGTTATGAAATGAGGTAAGATTTTATTTTGGAAAACTTTGCTGTGCATTTCTTTTATTACAAGGTTTATTACGTGTGTTTAACTGCAGCAGTGCCACTGTTAGATCTAGTGTACGGTTAGTGCATCTGGACATTCTCGCAGCAGGAATGAAGGAGGAGCAGCTCCGGCCTCTACCCTCAGGAAGGAGCGACCAGGCCTGCAGACAGCAACATCCTGCCGTGTCGAGCACTGGACCAACTGACAAGTAGCTCTAAAGTGACTGAAGATCTCACTTAGTTGTGAGGGCTTCACAGAAAACATTCTGATCACATGACTGTTCACTCTGTGAGAGCTAACAGGCTCTAATAAAACAATGTTCTGAACTAACACAGCTCACCACACAGTGATGGATCACCACCCTGCTCCTTATCCTCAGCTGATGACCTCCAACAGTCGTTAAGCACTTATTGTGGAAGACAAGAATGCAACGATGCAACTGAGACATGGTGAATGCATGGATACATTAATACATGCATGGCAGTAATTCATTTGATCTTTCCAGTTTTAACAACGTACAACAACACATTTGAACAGAAACAAATCAAATATATAAAATAAATCACAAAAAGGGTTTGAACTAAGCAGAGAAGGGATGAAACACTGCCCCTGTTCATTATAAGCAGGTGGCTGGGAATTAGAGATAGGTCCTATAAAGCTAAACTGTAAGCATGGCTATAAATGTCACATATCTTACTTTTCAAAAAACATGTACATCTCAGCCAGCAGCCATCTCAGTCGATAGAAACAAGATTCTAGGAACTAGGGCCTCACAGGTACAAAGAAAAGACATATACATTTTAGGAATTTTACTCTAAAACAACACAAAGTAAGGCAGGTTAGCTCTGAGAAATAGAAATTTAGTAAAAGCAAATGTCAGTTCTCTGTGAAAGTTTTCATCAGTCAAGTGCTGCAGGACAGACTGCGCTACAGTCACCACCGGTGCACTACGTCTCTCCTGAGCCTGCATCCTGCATCACTCTGCCAACTCACCCTCTGTGTAATTGGAACAAATGGTTTATTAATATGTTTTGATACCAATCAGGTCAAATGACCTTGGCAGTGTGGAGAGGGAGAGGCTGGTGGCAGCAGTGGAGTGTACATTATTGGGATGGCAGTAGGCATTACTCTAAGCCACTGTATGCTGATCCAAGACCTGCAGCACACTTAATAATGTGGAGGCGACACGCTCTCCATCACTCCTAATAGAGATATTGTCATAGTACTGCTACTGCCAAGGCCTGCAGAGCCAATGGGGAATATAGAGCCTGCAATCTTTATCTGTCCTTCTTTTCCTTTGTGTGGGGATGACTTCTCTCATACTAATGTCTGTCCACTCATTCCCAAGCAGCATTTCTTTTGGCACCAAATTGTTTATCACACAGTACATATTATCAGTGTAATGATCTGAGCTTGGTAGAATGGAGAATGGCTGGATAAGTAGAATTTTAATAGAATTGTTTTTTGCCTGTTGAGAGTGTAGGCCGAGGAAGGTTGGTCCCTCAGTCTCCTAATGTAAAGGGCAGAATGTCATGACGTGTATCCAAGACTATGTTTTCACTCAGTGTTTTATTCATGTGTGTGGCATAGCTCTGTGGATGGCAATGTCAATCTAATGGTCTGTCGGTTGGTCCACCACTTTAGTGTTGTCGATGGTTTCATCTACCGGCACACAAAGTTACTCATAATGTGGTGATTCTGGGAACAATACACGGCAGACAGTGGTGTTGGTGATTCAATGAGGTTGATCAAGCCATGAAAGTGGAGCAATTTGGTAAAAAAAAAACAAATGTGTTTTTAGTTTTTTTTTAAATAAAAGGGTCAGCTCCTTCTGCTGGACCTCCTCCACTGCAGCTGCAGCTCAGGAGCAGACACACACACACACCCGTTTCCTTGTGGCAGCTGTTGCGAGAGCCTGCTTATGTAACAGCGATGTCATTCCAGCTGCCACTATCATCACATTTTGATAAGGATGTATTTGTATGGAGATGTTGGCTCAGTGGCGCCCTCTCTCAGCTGGTACATTCATTTCACTAGCAGGAAATGTTGCCAGTTAATGAGAGACGTGTTCGATGGTTACAAATAACCAATACAAATAAACACGGTGTATTAATGACCGTATGCCCTTCTTTATGAATATGTATGCACGAGGGGGTTATGGAAATGTTCATTTAACGGTGTTATGCACTATCTGAGTTAGCTAGTTAGCCTCTGTGTTAAAATAACTTGCTCTGCTCTCGTTGTGTGCTGTGTGTGAGCTGCCTTTAACGAGCCCACTGTATGACTGACCAGTACATATTCTGTTCCTGTCCAGATAAAAAACGACACACAATCCTTCCGTTCGTCATTCTTCACACAATGCAGAGTCGAAGGGCCGCTTGAACCAGCCCAATACAGCAAAGTGTTGCTGAGCACGGTCACACTTAAGATTAACTAAGATAAAGTTCTGTGAACAAGCAACAAAGCAAGTAAGTGCAAATAAGCAAAAGGAGCGAGCGGTGTCCTCCAACCTACACGTTCAGATCAATGACTGTATCCTGCCCACAAGTGCTGAAAGAAATTCATAAATCAAATAATTTGCAGACTTGTAAAATGAAGTGTTACCTTCTTTTCTTTTTACTTTGTAGGAAAGGGCCCTATTTCCTGTGCAACGGTTGGTGCATGAGTTGTTTCTTGTAAAACAAGACTCGGAGGCTTGCAAACTTATTTGTAACTTAATTCTTCACACCCTTAATTATGAGTGGTATTACAGTCACATACTGTATTTGCCAAAGCTCCCTAAAGAGCATATTCATGCAGTGGTTAATTTTCCTTGAACAGAGGAAGAACGGCGCAGTGTGGAAGCCTGGTGCATAATGTCAACCAAGTCAGCCTCAGGGTAATTTTATTCAGTTTGCATTAGAAGCACTTCCAGTGTTTTACTAATTTCACCGTTGAGTGACCTGCCTACAGTAACCCATTTGTTTCCGGGCAGCACCCCATGGTGCAGCTTTTAACTGGAGCAAATACTGGAAACTGTATTAAAATAAGCAGCTCAACTTACAGTTTCTCTGTAACTGAGCATTCAATCCGTTTTGAAATTGTCAGCTGACGTCAGAGCCACTTTGCTAGCAGGTTCATTTAAGAGTTCACACACTCCTATACACACACACCTGTTCACTGCCCTTCAACAGTACAAGAGACGGCTGGAGAGAATTTTTCAGCTGGAAACAGACCAAAGTTAGCAGAGATACACGAAACACCAGTTCTTCTCTACACAATCTGTACAGAAGACACTGAAGCACTAAAGAATCAGGACACTAGGAGCTGGGACTAAACAGTACAGTCCAAACAACCATGTCCACTCCCTGGTGAAAACAAACACTGTTGAATTGCGTGGTCCTAATTGATAAAGCTAGTAGCACCATGCCTAAAAACAGCTGCGTTGCATTGGGTACATCAAATAATAAAGAAACAACAGTTTACTTCCCCAGAGAACAAAGGACAGTGAAACAGGAGATCTGTGGCGTCAAGCCATCTGAAGAGAGCATGAAGATGGTGAACTATGGGGCCTCCCCATCAATAATGTCTGTCTGTGGCAAACACTTCTCCACACGTTAATTAATGATGTTACTGAATAAATAGACAAACATCTGGAGAACTCCACAAGCACGGCTCACATTCCTGATGAGGGCAACATACACCGACTGTAGCTCAGGAGGCAGAGCGGCTCGCCCAGTAATCGGGAGGTCGCAGGTTTGAATTCCCAGCTCATCCAGTTGCATCTGGAAGTATCCCTGATGAGCATCCCCATCCAGTGTGGATGAGCAGGGCAGCCTCTGCTTTCAGTGTTGTAAAGCACTTTGAACGGTCAGTAGACTGGAAACGTGCTCTGGATGTGCAAGTCCATTTACCATAACCACCAACAGATGAAGCAAATAATATCGATCATCCAACACGATGGACTCTTAGTGCGGATGGACCCAAACCCTGCTGAAGAGCAGGCCCAAAGGACTGACCCAAACAACCCAATGTGTCCACTCTGCCCTCCAAATTCCCCAAATCCCAATCCGACGGAGCATCTGTTGGAATCTGTTTGTACCGGAGCAAGTCTGATCTATGAGCCCCACCTCACAGGACCCAAAGGATCCACTGCCAACATCCCAATGTCAGACAGCCCAGAACACCCCCAGAGGTCTTTTGTCTACTTCTTGATGCATCAGACCAGTTCTGGCAGCACAAGAGAACTTGCAGAATCTAACGCAGGTGGTTTTCATGTTGCAGCTGTTCGGTGTATGACACCTGTCCCAGTGGTTTGAGAGTGAGTGTCTACTGCGCAGGCCACTGAACCCCCATTATAAATAACCTTCTCCCCTATAGCTCTGTCCACTGTGATTTGAACCACTGCTTTATATAAATCTGTCATGAATATTGTTGAAATTATGTCTGCTGAATGGGACTTGATTACATCCCATGAATACTGTCATTACAATCAATCTGTTGCATGCAGTCATTCATGTAAACACTGTTTCAAACCTCACAAATGCTGCGAGTAGCTTGGCAGACAGCTCGACGCAGCAGCTGTGGCACATAGAGGCATTTTGACAAGGTGATTATCAAACACTTGATCTGCCCTCAGATGGATGATTGCCCAAATGCTGCCCTTTAGTCTCATAATGAGCCATATTCCATGTGAATGTACTCTGAAAATCACTCTTCATCCATCACTGGTCACAGGTTGCCCTACATACAGACCAGAAGTGAAGGTCAGCCTTTTGTCTCAGACTGACTTCAGTCTCAGAATAGATGAGCTAGCGGAGCTGAAAGGACGTTTGATGGAGTGAGGGAAAGATGACTTGACGCATGACAAATGGATATAGATGTAAAGCTACAGACTACTTAGATCTCAAAAAGTACTGTTTCCTAAGAATAAAACAGCTCAGTGTGTGATAGCAGTCAAAGCTAATACTGGAGCAAGCATTTCCTTCTCTTTCTTATACACTGTTTTTCTGTTTAGAGCTGCACAGATAATGAAACAGTCAATCAAATGATTGTGTAATGTAAGAAGGATCACTTTCATGGTGCTTTGCCAGTAGCACTTCCACTGCTCTGTGTTGAGCCGAGCTGTGATGGTCCTGCTCCGGTGTTGGGCCGAGACGTGCCGCCTCGTCTTCAAGCGGACGAGGTCCCGCGACTGTGGCCATCCCATAATGAGCCCCGCCCCCCTCAAATTGATACTCACCCCCTGTCTGTGCAGGAAACCTGAGAGAAAGACGTTTTTAAAGTCAGTGTCAGTGATCAGCTCTCAGTACTTCTGCAGCTTCTGACTGAATCTCTTGAGTTTCTCTGGTCCTGTTTGTTTCAAACATCTGCTGTGTTTCACTGTTTCATGTGTTTAGTTACCGCTGCTGAAAACACAATGTTTCCTGGGATGCTGTTTCAAAACAAAAGCTTTTAAATGACTTAATAATGGGGGGCTTTTATTGTGAAGAAGATGGAGGAAATGTTTGCAACTAGATTAGCGGAGCCACTTTGTTTTTCATGCTGCCAGATCTTGGATCAAGGTTGTCTTAACAGAGCACGGACCAGACGCCTCACCTAAATGCTTTCAGAAACACATTTTAGCGTAATGTTTAGCGGTAATACTTACTGTACCACCATCCACGACACCAGTAATGAGCATAATAATTCACTCTGCACAGTGATGAAGCTAACGCTCCAGATCCAGAGCAAACTCTCTGCTTGTAGGCTTTTACTCTTGTTTATCCTGATCTTCCTTTAGACTACTTTCTCCTGAACCAGCAGTTTCCTCCAGAGGACTTTCTCAGTCTAATCCAATGTATGGCAGCTCTGCATTTATTTATATATTATTCATTCTATTACTTATCCATTGTCCATTGTCTACTCTGTTTTTCTCAACGAGCCACTTGTTCTCTGTCTTGCCCCCACACACCGGCTTCTTCCTCTCATCTCTCACACACCCAACCTGATGTTCTGTCTCCTGGGTCGAGGAGCCGGGCCAGTGTTCTGTCTGCTCCTGTTCTGTCTGCTCCTGGGTCGAGGAGCCGGGCCGGTGTTCTGTCTGCTCCTGGGTCGAGGAGCCGGGCCGGTGTTCTGTCTGCTCCTGGGTCGAGGAGCCGGGCCGGTGTTCTGTCTGCTCCTGAGGTGTTTTTTTTATGAAATCATCTTCTGTGAAGCATAAAGATCCGCCACAAACTTTAATCAAAGTGTGGATCAGTTTTTAAACCTTATC
>OMLP01018324.1:4791-28178 GCA_900302685.1 Spondyliosoma cantharus | reverse complement strand
GAGCCACTTGTTCTCTGTCTTGCCCCCACACACCGGCTTCTTCCTCTCATCTCTCACACACCCAACCTGATGTTCTGTCTCCTGGGTCGAGGAGCCGGGCCGGTGTTCTGTCTGCTCCTGGGTCGAGGAGCTGGGCCGGTGTTCTGTCTGCTCCTGTTCTGTCTGCTCCTGGGTCGAGGAGCCGGGCCGGTGTTCTGTCTGCTCCTGTTCTGTCTGCTCCTGTTCTGTCTGCTCCTGGGTCGAGGAGCCGGGCCGGTGTTCTGTCTGCTCCTGGGTCGAGGAGCCGGGCCGGTGTTCTGTCTGCTCCTGGGTCGAGGAGCCGGGCCGGTGTTCTGTCTGCTCCTGTTCTGTCTGCTCCTGGGTCGAGGAGCCGGGCCGGTGTTCTGTCTGCTCCTGAGGTGTTTTTTTTATGAAATCATCTTCTGTGAAGCATAAAGATCCGCCACAAACTTTAATCAAAGTGTGGATCAGTTTTTAAACCTTATCCTACAAACTTGTGTTTTGTTCATTAAAAATGCCTCAGATCAACAGCTGCCATCTTTATTTCAGACTTATTCACATTTATTACAATAGATAAAGTGTTTGAAAGTGAAACTATGGGATGTCGCCTACCTTTCCTGGCCTGTTGTTTTGTGTGTTGAATGTACTGTTTGTCTCTTGTGAGTGAATTCTGCTTCACATGTTGTATCATCAACACAGGCAGTGTAGCTTTGTGGCAAAGTTCAGAATTATTACACGGCCCAAAATATCAAAATAACAAATGAAAAAAATGTAACCCTTATTATTTTCCTCACATGGCACAGTTCATCATCTCCACAGCTTCTCACCTGCCATCTTGCCCAGGTGTTCATTAGTAGTAAACAACAGGTGAGGTCCTTCATCCCATGTGTGACATCACCAACCTCGTTCACACTAATGACCTTGTTAAGAAGAATGACGGTGTCACGCTGCACCACTATGTGACACAGCAGCGTGGGTCCCATCCAACCACACCTCATCACTGTCACCACCTCTGGCCAAATTAATCTTCAAAATATCATGTCATCATATCATATGTTTGTCTTTTTATAGAAATTATCAGGTTTTTTTCCTCATTAGAGAAAAAAACTGCAAAAATTTAGCTTTTTTTTTTTGCTCAATTTCTTCATATTTTCCGGTTGTCTTGAGCACTAAGGTTGACCTACAAAGGCACATCCTCCGAGGTGTGTTCAGTCGTCCTCCAATCCAAAACTGACCTCCACACTGAGCACAACTACTACCATGATTTGTGAGGGTGGCACTCTGAGACACTCAGGTCCAGTCGTGGTGCTTGTTGGCGGATCATCGTCCTCCTGACGTTCCCCACAGGTCCCACAACATGGTCCAAGGAGAGCAAGTGTGAGTCTGAGAGCAGGCTGACCTGGAGGCTGCGTCACAGAGGAGGAGGAGAGAATGGTATCTCTATAGTCATCTGCTAAACAAAACCTTTGGGATAATCTAAGTATACACTGTGTTCATGATTATTAAAAAGAAAAATAAGAATAACAAAATATGACAGTGACCAAAAACAGTTTTGGAGTGCTAGAGGTTTAAATATAGACACAAATGTGTTCAGTGAATTTGAAGAAAAAGTGCACCTTGGTGATCCCATGACTTTTCATCTACCATCAGGGGTTCAGATTCAGATTCAGATTCAGAAACTTTATTGATCCTCGGGGGGAAATTGTTTTCGTTCCAGTGCACGTGCAATTACAAATAGAAATAGAAATATAGCATAAATGGAAACGAGACAAAGATAAAGATATAAACAAAATACCAAATAGACAATGAATAAAATAAAATATTAAAGTAGTCAATAAAATAAAAATAAGTAGTGAGGAGAGACTTACTGAGAGTGGAAATGAATTTATTGACATGCACAATAAAGATGAGTAATGTAAGTGGCCTATGGGTATCAGACCCCATCGTGATGTCATAGTGTTTAAGGGGGTAATGAGGCCACGCGTGGTATATGATACCCTCTTGATGGAGTCTAGACCCTGGTGGTGGTGACTGAACGGGGTGGAGGAGTGTTGTGATGAGTTGCGCCGAAATGACAGCTGACAGCAGCGAGAGGAGAACAGATTTAACGTTCGACAGCAACAATATGATTGGCTTAAAAAGATGGTGGCACAGGCAGGCTGGTGGAACAGAAGAGTAAACACCCACGACAGCTGATGATGACGAGCAGGAGACGAAGGAGAAGTGTGAACGATGAGGAGCATAAAGAGGAGCATGTTTCTTTGTTTTCATCCTGCTTCCATTGAAGCGACAATCTTTCTCCTTTTATTCTGAACACGAGACAAACTTCTACATCAGCTGTCATCAGAGTTACAAGTCAGACGGATTGTATATCTTTTGCACGGCACTACGAAATATGCAAGTGTGTCAGCACATGCCAGAAACAGAATGCACCACTGTGCTCAGTCCGAAATATGTTAATGTGAATAAAATGAAGCACACTTACAAAAAAGCAATGGATGTGGGTCTGTGCTTCAGCTGTTGTTTTTATGGTTTATGGTTCAGTTATTTTGTACAAATCTACAAAAATACACTTTAGCATTGCAACACAAGCCTGTGACATATATTTAATATCATTTTAACTTGGATTCATGATTTCTACTGTGTTTGTAGGCTGAGCAGGAAGACCATAATACTGTCTGTAGAGGCTGGAGCTAGTCCCTCTGTAGTTCATTAAATACTAAATTCATGTAAAACTTCCCTCTCCACCAGCTCCTATGGGACATATCTGACTCCTTAGCTGCTAAATGCTCCTCTATGTTCACCAGCTCATCTCTGACTGCGTCTGTGTGCTGTTTGCTGCTGGGTAGGTAGAGTACAGGTTCTAAAAGGAGACGGCTGCCCACACCTTCAAGTCACCCCTGCCACAGTACATATAGACATTTGACCTCTTGTTAAGAACAGAAAAGACTGCTGAGCTGTCTCACCTGGTAATGAAAGTACAGTCAGACATGTGTATTTGTCAGCTGCCCAAGCAAAATCTTTTGACCACATTTTACCACAAGATGTGTTCATGGGACATGAAAGAAGAGTATCACACTAATGAGATGACAGCTCATGTGCCTATGAAAGTGTAGATTGTGTTTAGATTTGAATTGTACATTCTGAAACTGTTGCAAACGTTAAACTTTTGTTTAAGGTGACTTAAGTATCCTCACTGGTCACTGCTTTCATACTGCATGTATTCTCATCTTATGAGTTAAGGTAAAATATTTACCTTCACACTGGATTCTGAGAACAAACCTTTTCAGTACAGGAGAATATCAGAAGCGAGAGTTTCGATCAGACTCCAGGCTTTCAGGTCTGCCCTCATTATCTACTGCCGTGGTTTATTCACATCTACACAGTTACTGTAAAGTCACATGTCTTTCGTTCCATTTCACAGAACGAGTTGGAGCTCAGTCAGTGATTTACTCTCAGCTATATGATGCAGCAAAGGAATCTCTCAAGGCTGTCCATTGCAATTTATTTAACTGCTCAGATGTCTTCAATAATTGAGGTTTGCTTTTACACGTATGCAATGACAACTTGTCATGAGTCCTCATCAAGAATGGTTCCGTGTCACCATCTCTGAATGTCTGCATGTCATGAGTGTTGGCAGAGTACTTTAATATGCACCTCGTCCAATTCAGAGAATATAAGAACACTGTGCTGTGTGAAATGTGGAACAGGCACCTCGAGGCCAAACGTAAGTCTGTCGGGAGATCAGCTCAAGTCTCCAACCCAGGAAGAAAAGTCTGTTTTGTGGGTTGAGAGTGATTCTGTCCCTGAGGTCCAGGGGCAGCACTGGATCCAGAGCCTAATTAATCACGAGTCTGTGAATACAAAGTTTCCGGAGCCCTCACGAGTACTCCTTCTTTTAGGAAAAGCACAATTCTCTGCTGAAAGTGAGACATCAGGGCTGCAGCTATCATGTCATGTCCCTGAAGAGCCTTGGAAGTGACGAACACAGCAGAGACCCCGCAAGCAATCAGGATGTTCTGATGTCAGAGTTTCATCAGAAAACCATAAGACATATCAGTTTCAGTTGGAGGAGGATGGAGCTGGCGGTGAGGGTGGAGGCTGACACTAAATCTCTCTCAATCTGACTAGCATGATTCCTAGCTGACTTTCCAGACGTCTGTCAGGTAAAAAGCAGCATGTTGCTTTGTCTGCACATATTTCTACCAGTCGGGAGCTGTCATACAGGACGGCTTGAGTAATCGATGGGAGTGTAGAGGTGAGTGGAGGCTGGGGGCTGAAGGAAGGGAGACGTGTGCATTTTCTTAAATAAGAATAAAGGGAGACCAGGGAGATTGTTCACACTGTAGCTGGTTAATAACTTCACTCTGGCCTAACCTCTGTGGTTAAGGGTTCTCGAGGAGGAACGTTCGATGCCTGGCCAGGAGGATACTGTTCACCCACAATCCTGTAGTCATAGACAGCAGTGCCTTTCTGTGTCAAGTCCTGCCCCTATATCAGTTGTCTTGATTGGGTCTGAGCGTTTGTTTGCACTCAGATCATGGACAAGGGAGAGCAAATGGACGTCTCAGAGCCTGGATCCACACCAGCATTGGTAGCATGGGCTGCTAGAGGCTAGCTTAGCTAACGGGACTGATGGAAGTAGTGCTCATATACAATGAGCGTTACAGATGGAGTTGCTAATGTTATCCAGCAGTTAACACACAACACACAAAGACTGGTAATCAGTTCGGTGCCTGTTTGTAGGCACATGCTGCTGTCTTATCAAGTGGAGCGAGAGCAATATGTTTCCAGGCTCATGGACAGCTCGCTTCATGCTGAGTACTGTGGGTTTTATTAAGTAGCAAGTGACCTTCCTCCAACTCGCTGTTAGAAGAAAAACACTCACAAGGTTAAAGGAGCAATTTGTAAGAAATGGCGAGAAATTCAGTTTAAACAGTAAAATAATGAAACAAAGATTATCAACGGTGTCAGGAAATGACAGTGTCGACGTCCTATCAAAGACACCGTGTTGCAGAGATGTCTACTAAAGTTAACATGCTAGCCAGCTAGCCCCGGCCCGTCCTGTCTGCTAACAACACTTTGAACTGTAGAGGCAATAGAGTGATCGGCCCGTAGCTGTTTCAGGAGCTCGCTTAGCTTTTAGTGTAACACAAAATAAATACAAACAAATAGCAAAATGTCACAAAAGATGCAGAACAGAAATGAAAGACAACCATGCATACACTGTCTTGAATTAAAGCTTCTCTCGTTTAACAAACTAGCTGAGCTTAATTGCCTCTTTTACACTTCATTCAAACACAACATAAATGAAATAAAACTGACAAACAGTCTTGGTTTGTCTTTCTACAATCACTTCTGGTTTGGTTGAAATGAATCCTCAGTTCACAGTGTAAGCAGTGTTCATCCCCTGTTCACCCTCAGGCTGCTAAACCAGGATGAGTTCAGCCATGTTGCCTGCACTGTTGCCAACTCCTCAGTAAGGAAAGTTACTATTGGCTGTTCTAAAAATCACTAAATGATGTCATCAACTAATTTGCAAAATTGTCCATGCATGTTCTACAATGGACACTGTAGGAGAGGAATAATGTAAAGGTAATAACTGTATATACTGCTGGGTGGCTTAACCTATAATAATGTAACATAACTACAACTTCAGATTGTTGATATATGTATGAAGTGAGTAAAGTAAAGTAAACTAACTCGAGCTTTGCTGTATATGTTGTTTTGTGAGGGATGAGCCATCTCATGGTGACACTCTGCTGTTGAATCAATGTGCTGGTTAACAGTGGGATCTACCTGTACCTGTAGACCTGATGTACCTGTAGACCTGATGTACCTGTAGACCTGATGTACCTGTAGACCTGATGTACCTGTAGACCTGATGTACCTGTAGACCTGATGTACCTGTAGACCTGATGTACCTGTAGACCTGATGTACCTGTAGACCTGATGTACCTGTAGACCTGATGTACCTGTAGACCTGATGTACCTGTAGACCAGATGTACCTGTAGACCTGATGTACCTGTAGACCTGATGTACCTGTAGACCTGATGTACCTGTAGACCAGATGTACCTGTAGACCTGATGTACCTGTAGACCAGATGTACCTGTAGACCTGATGTACCTGCAGACCAGATGTACCTGTAGACCTGATGTACCTGTAGACCAGATGTACCTGCAGACCTGATGTACCTGTAGACCTGATGTACCTGCAGACCAGATGTACCTGTAGACCAGATGTACCTGTAGACCAGATGTACCTGCAGACCAGATGTACCTGTAGACCTGATGTACCTGCAGACCAGATGTACCTGCAGACCATCACTGCAGGACCTGCATGCATACTCTGATGTGTAGTCAGTGTATTATCTGAAGTAGATGACCATCACTAAAACATGGTGAAACAAAGGGTGGCTGGAATTATTATTAGTTATTTATTTTGACTCAGAAAATTACAGTTCGATTTAAACATTTCTTTGAAAAACTGTTTTTGTTCCATAGATTCAATGTTGGATAACTTTGTTAAAAAGATGCATAACCTATTATTTTTTCAAATTAAGTATATACCAATAATATGCCCTTTAAAATACAAAGATACTGTAAAGATAACGATCTCAATACAATAAAAATAAGAGGCATTTCTCATTATTGATCAAAGAAATACTGATTGAGATGGCTGTAATATTTTGGTCATAATCACTGGACACAGCTTTCTATTTGTGCCTCACGTCTGCAGAGAATCTGATACATGAAGGAGCACAAACAGCAAAAGGAATTAGACAATCTTGTCATTTTAAAATCTGTAGCAGCATAATGACCCAGGAGACACTGAACTGTGTCTCATACATACAAACAGATTTACTGCCGTGATCTTCCACCAGCCTCATGTAAAGGCTGGAACGTGACACTTTGAGTCGGTGATAACAGACAGTGTGACTGCAGCTGATCGCTCATTCAAAGCTGCTGCTTTCAGTGCAAATGTTGTTTTAATGTATTTCCTGCCGTGAATATTTTTGTATCTGAAAATGTCAGCGAGCAGAAACTCATAAAGACTGTTGGGTACACACACTCCCAATCTACCACTTTATATATTAACATTTTTAGATATTCCAGTCTATGTTAACCTGTGAAGTGCTGGGCTTTATTTTGTGTCGATAATTAACAGAGTGTATCTCTGCAACTACAAGCTCTATTTGTAGAATCACAGTATCATCACTGGTTCAACAGGTTAATATTCCAGACTGAAATCCATCGGAGTACAAAGTTCCTTCTAGAAGGTACCTGCTGGCGACATTTTACATGTTCATTCACATCACTCACACTCACATCATTATAGGCATATAGACTGTCCTCAGGCAGCAGCTGTGACATGATTTCAACCACAATAAGAGCACAGAAGATCCCAAAACTCAAAAGCCTTTCCGCAGTTGTGCACGAGAGATGATTGCCAGAGCATGCAGATGCATTTCACACATTAAGTCTCTCAGACAGCTGCAGATATTCAGACGAGCTGTCTCGGTCACATGGTGACTGCAACACTGTGGGGCTGAGTGCAGCTCTGGGAGCAGCCAGCAGACTGTCTGTTCTACTGTGTGAAGCAAGCAGAGGACATACGAGATATTACAAAACTTTAATATGTTACAACCAAAACATGCTGTGTGACATTTAAAATGACGTGTTTTATTGACACGTGACCTCTTTTACTCAGATAAAGTCAAAATGTGTAACAGGCAGTAATTTCCTCTAGCACCACACTCAGGTAAAAATGTCAACTGTGCACAAAGAATGTCTCAGTCAATTAGTCAGCTTGCAATTAACTTTGCAGAATGCTCCCCATGGTATGACGCGTTTTAATCTTCAGGAACCGTATGAGCTTTATTCTGGTACCACTCAGGTACAAACGCTGTGTTTCCAGCCTCAGCACAGGCGGTGAGAGGAGAAACATCGTCAGGGTGATGTACGCTCCCTTGGGTTTAATGAGCACTGCAGCTCCTGTGGGACCACTGAACCTCACAGTGTGGACATTTAGTCCTTGTTAAATTAAAGTCAGAGCTGCTCGTACAGCAGCGCTTGGCTTTAATGTCCTTAACCAGCAACTGGATATGATCCTTCTCTCAGCAGACCAGTCTCTGATGCTTGCTTGCTGATGCTTGGCTGACGCATGCTTGTTACAGTTAAGTAAGTTATACAGTCTAATATCCAGAGAAGAGAGCACACCGAGGAGTAATGAGTCATTAGAACACTGTAATTATGAATTGCCTGTGAGTTCATACTGTTTAGAAATCTAAACTGTTAAACTTTTGCTCACAGGAGACATATTATGCTTTTGAGTTTATCTCTTTCTTTTCCTGATATACATGGAGCTATTCTCTCTACAGAACCTGGACCTGACTCACACTGTGACTGAAATGTGCGGTCCAAGCAGGAAGCAGATTTTCTTCCTGAAACATACGTATAACTGGCTGCTTGTGCTGCGGTCCAGCAGGCTTCCCTGGCGGGTCGGCGAGCTCCTCAGTTGAGTCTCTGAGCAGCTCGTCCATGGCAGTCGTCTCACACAGGAGCTCTGTTCAGCGTCCAAAAGGTCATCACTGCTATGTTACAAACAGGAATAGAGTTCATCTTTTTTTTAAGATTTTTTTCAGGTATAGACACCTTTATTTTTGACAGTGAATAGATTGGAGGTGTGACATGCAGCAAAGTCCTCCGGCCAGGATTCAAACCGGGCTCCGCTGCGTATGTGGCATGTGCTCTAACCACTCGACTAGAAGAGAGTTCATCTTAATAAGACTTTTACAGGGAACTTAAGCTGATCGTACACATCTTTATTGAAATACAACCAAGCGTTAGTCAATCTAGTTCAAGAGCAGAGAGAAAGCCATGAGAGTCAACAGAAAGAGATTGTTATACTGATAATAAAGCCAGTATTCGATGCATTTCCATGGAATGAGTCTGTGTGATGATTTAATCCCCCTCCACATCCAGTGGTTATGATTTGCAGGCCTGTGTACTGTCGGTGTGTCGACTCTGCATGTCAGAAAGTCCTGAGATTTAATAAACAACTCATTGGGTTTCATTCCCCTGTCTGGGCTCACGCTGATGAGAACTCTCCAGGACTACATTAAAGCTCTCCCATCAATTTCATCTCCCTCAGTCTATTCACATGAGGGGAGTGATGAGAGATGATCACAGCATCAGCTCTGCAGTCACGGACAACTCCACTCTGCCTTCAGAGCTGAGGGATTACTGTGGCTGCATCGCAAATTACTGAGCAGCCAGTGATTAAAAAAGAGAAGACAATGGTAAAAACAAGTGGAAACACAGCGTCTGTCAGAGTAAACACATTTAACAAGGGCTGATTGAAGGTGCAGAGGACACTAATGCATTACTGAGGAGCACTTCACTATAATGTCATTTGTTTTTATTCAACATGTATTTATTTAACATTTATTAAAGCAAACTAACAATTTGTCAGATGTAATGTAGCTTTTCATGCTAACTACTCTGCACATCGTAACCAAGCTATGTCTTAAAAATGTATGTCTTCAGTAAACGTGCATGTTCAGACATCTGAAGCGTCCTTCACGCTGCGTCACGCCCCTCCTGGTTCTGCAGTGCTGGCATGCTGTGTGAAGAGGCACTCTGGGTGGAGTTATACCGGTGCAGCCTGGTTCGCTGTCCGGCTCAGCGTCTATCTGCAGCTCTTGATTTAGTGAAGCTGCTGCCAAAGACTAGAAGCCAGTCTGACAGCCAGGCCACATATCCTGCGTGAGCGGTGCATGTGTGTGGAGGAACAGCTTGTTCTAATTTCCTTTCTTTTCAGTCAGTGCATGTTAAATGTTTGTATCTGTAAAATGTCTCAGACATGAAAAGAAGACACACAACAGGTGGAGGCAGGCAGCATTGTTCTGGTGCCTCTCTTTCTCTGCCTTCCTCTCTCTCTCCTTCTCTCGTCCAAAGGGAGTAAAGGGAAATCCCATCATAATCTTTATCATTATTATTATTATCAAAGGAAAACTCTATGTTGAAAGATGTGCCTGGCAGTAGCACTGCAGCAGCAATGCAGTCAAGAGACCAGAAACGGTCCAGCCGTGTCTCTGGTGTCTCTGGTGTCTTGTTGCTTCCTTCATCAACATCCTCCTGGTCTCCTCACCTCTGCCATGATGAGCCTGGATCCGCTGCCTGCTTCTGGTGCTCTTGTTGGCTACATTCCCATGGCTGCTTACGGTCGGTGCTGTGTAAAATAAATCCAGGTGTTTATTCAGATGATGATGCCGAACGTTTGTAGATGTTCCGCCCGGATGTTCAACATTCTGAGGTTTTCCACATCGTAGTCTGAGGTTCACTATACTGGCTCCCTGCTGCAGCTCACATCCAGGTCAACAATCTGCTGCTGGCCTACAGGACAGCGAATGGAGCTGCTCTCTCTGTACTCCAACCCATGGTCATATCCTACACTTCTCTGGGGGACTGGGCATCATTAAATTTGGCCATTTTGACTGTGTTGAATTAATATAGTAATTTTCCAGAGGATATTCATTTTTTTCATGTTTTAAAATTGTCATGTCAGTTCCTTGAATTAGCCTAAAATGGCTAACTACACAAAAACTGACACATTTGTTCCTAACGGCAAAAAAATGTCCAATTGAAAACCAATGAAATGCTGGCGGCTCTTGGTAGCGTTCCGCTTAATTAATTAAAATGAATTAATTAATAAACACACTCGAGTCTGCCGGCTCTGACAGCGTTTTGCATCACGTGCATCTGCGCAAAATCATTGCCCATGATTTCAGAAAATACACTATGTCAACTAGTGACATCAACACAAGAACTGTTGAGGAATATTTAGACAATTGTTGTTGTCATGTTATAGTAACTGACAGACACTAGACTGAACACAGGAGCTCAGGAGCGGGCGGGTGGCCTGCAGTTATAAAAGGATTATTAGACTAAAACATTGAAATATGCCAATTCTGATATGTTCATATACTTAAAACGGACGGAGCAACCTAACGCTGACAAGTCAGCTTAGCGTTTTTAGGTGATATGCCGTGTTTGTAGTCGAGCTGTGATATACAAACTGTTGTTTGAATGACTGTAAATAAAACGCTTCAAAATAAAGAAATATTTAACAAACCACTGGACCTGGACCTTCTAGTACTTCTTCAATCTGTTTGTCTGTAGTGGGTTGGGCTAATCCAAAATAGTGAAAACAAGGGGGGTGTTCTGAAGACACACTGTTACCTGTGAAACAGGGCCGCTCTTAAAAGAAACCCCTGTTAGCACTTGGAACTTTCCTCCTGATCAAATATGCCATATGCAGGACACACAGCAGTGGGATGGAGACGACCCGCTGCGCGTTTACGTGCTGCCATGGCATCATGGAATTAACGCGCCAAATATCAACCAATCAGAATTTTGGCGTCCAGAATGTGTCGCCCAATAAAAATCGACCAGTCGACTAGGAGATTACAGCCGTAGTCATCACACAGAACGCAGAAGCTTCTTCCTGTGAGGCAACAGTGCTAACCACTGCGCTGTGCTGACCCACTGACAACACATTTGTTTTGTTTGAATGTCTGTCTAATGACCTGTGGAACAGTCCAGGCTGTGAATGGTTTGGTGACACATTAGTCACAACAGCGAACAGAAACTGGTATTCGTGGCCATTTTCCTGGTGAGGATGGGCTGTGTGTTGACTATCCAATCAAACTACGACCAACAGGTGCCGCTTCCTCCTCCTTGTTTAACTTCTAGTAGAGCTATGAAGCACTTTTGTTAGTCAGACCCTACTTTGTTTTTCCTGTGAATGAGCAGGAGGACATCCATGCATGGCCACATGCACACTGATGTTCTGATATATAGTCCTGCCAATGGTCTCACATTATCCCAGTGATCTGCATGTGGCGATACTTTACAAAGAGAGTAATCTGTTTAATCTTGAACTGTCTCAGTGATTTTCACTGTAACTCTTCTCATTTACAAACTCTGACCAAGGCTAGATTGAGATAAAAATGAGCTTTTGGCCCCCATTCACCCTTTCCTAGTGATTGATCAGACACAATTTTATTCAGGGACAAAACCCATATAAGGATAATATTAACTGATGCATTGAACCTATTAACTTAACTTCTGGGGAAAAGGCCTCTCAATGACAGGAGCCTCATTATGCCAGTTATCATTTCAGTTTACACAGTCCCAATCAAATTTAAAGTAATTAGAGTCATAACAAAGTAACTGCCAAACAGTGAACCTGGAGCCACTGGGGCCCCTGAGAACCCGACTAACTGTGGCCGTTCCATAAATAAAGAAAAGGGAAGAGAGAGAGGAGAATCTCACATAGTTCCTCCATATACATCTACTAACGCCACCATAACTCCACGTCTACGCTCGCCACATTTTATGACTCAGAGGGTCGCTCATTTTTCTCACTTTGTCAATATTTTATTCTCCCTTTGCTTTCTCACCATTCATCTTCACTTCAGACGCTCGCTGGCACCTGAGGGGCCCTCAACAAAGGAAAGCAATCTGCAGCGAGTGGAAGGGAGGGCAGGGGCTGATCACCATGGAGATGCTGAAGAAAGTTGGAGAGAGGGAGAATAATGGAAATATAGATAATATTGTTTTAGTCTTTCATATGAAAAAGGGGAGTAAAGGCAGAGTCACAGTCAAACCGTTTAAGGAACATGTACATCATGGCAGTCTTGAGTTCAATTTATTTCTACAACTCTCACAACTACTTTGACACTTTCTAAATGCTGAGGACCCAAACTGTATATTTCTTACAGAAAAATAAACATTTCTGGGTTCACAACAGGGCTGACAATGTATGCTACCCATAATTCGTTTTTATTTTTTTACATTATCCATTTTTATCCAGATATTCATGTTCCCCACACAATGAATTATAATAACTTTGGTGATTGCTTCATCTAGCACTACCATCAGGACATTTAATTTGTCTAATAATTTATTACAAGATGTTGTCATTGACATTGGTCATATGATGATACCACCTGAAATCACAATCACATCGCCTCACTAGGCTTTACAATCTGTAGAGTGGACGACATCCTCTGTCCTCAGACCCTCGACTCAAGTGAGGAAAAAAAGATTTAAGAAACCTCATGAAGAGCCACATAGGAGGATCCTCACCAGGATGGACAGACATAGATGTTGCAGGTACAGAACAGAACAACACCATCACAGTGTTACAGTAACAGAATGCCTGATACAAATTATACGTAAGTGAGTGGATCCAGGAGAAGACTGAGCAGACGAGGCATCGCCAAGTGAAGCCCGAGCCACACGACCTCCTGTCCACCCAGGTGACCTGGAAGAAGACACAAGATAATTAGTAATAGACAGAGAAGATCAGAGTGAAGAGGCATCAAAATGTACAGAAATACAGATAAAAGGAGAGAGTGAAACAGAGGAGAGCAAGGAGCCAGCGGAGCCCAGGGTGTGACGATCCAGATCCATCAATATGTGAGGCAGCAGGAGCCAGGAGAGGTGGATGGACCCAGCGGCCGAGGTCCATCAGAAGGGAGCCTGAATGAAAAGAAAGCTGGAGGAGGAGCAGGAGGAAGTTATAGAGAGTGACACAGCTTGGAGCTTGTGGAGACAGAAAACAAAAACTGAATTTATAGAAATGTGATGTTGATCAGAATAAACAGATTGTTTCTCGTCGGCAGCACATAAAATCTAATACTATAGGAGCTCATTGAGACTGAGACCGACCCACTGAAGAAGCATACGATTGATATCAAGGGCTAATGAAAGGCTAAATCAAAGAAGTGAGCTTAGATTTAAAGGCGTCAATAGAGCCAGACGGTCTGATGTCAGCTGGGAGGTTATTCCAGAGGAAGGAGGCCCGAGAGGAAAAAGCCCTGCAGCCAGCTGACTTCTTCTGAACCCTGGGAACATCAGGAGCCCTGAGTTCTGACAGTGTAATGCACGAGGTGAAATATATAGTATAGTAAGATGTCTGACGGGGCCGTGCAGTTGTGTATGTCAGCAGCACCTTATAGTAAGATCTGACTCGATTGGGAGCCAGTGCAGAGACGCTAGGATTGGTGTTATATGATCAAATTTTCTTGTTCGTGTTAAGACTCCATCTGAAGACTTTTAGTTCTCTCACGCTGAAGACCCGAAAACAAAGGCATGAATCAGGAGCTCTGCGTCCGCCGAACATCTCAGGTTTATCTGCATTCAGGAGCAGGAAGTTTTCTGACATCCATTTCTTCACCACGTATGAGCAGGTCTCTAATTTTGTGATTTGAGATTTATCATCAGCTTTTATGGGCACATACAGCGAAGTGTCTTCCCCATAGCAGTGAAAAAGTATTCCATAACTCTATGTTTTTTGATATTGATATTGATATTTATTTATTTCGTCAATGGATGTCTTTCCAAAACTCATTTCACATTCTCACTTGCACAATCCATAGAACCATGACGAAAAGGAGGCAGGTGAAGAAAATCTTATATTTCCTGCCCCCCATTCCTGCCTATGTATTACCTCTCTGTCAAATTATTTAAAGAGAAGAGCAAAGGGCCCAGAACAGAGCCCTGAGGAACTCCATACTTCACATCAGTAAATATTGATGTAGTATTATTGTAAGAAACGTGTTGTGTTCTTTCAGACAGGCATGATTTTTTTTTTAGGCCAGAGATACCAAATTGACTTTCATGTCGGTCTGACAAAATGCTGTGATCTATAGTATCAAATGCAGCACTGAGATCCAGGAACAGAAGCACTGAGGTAGAATTAGAGTCTAAAGTAAGTAAAATGTCATTTACCACTTTAGTAAGGGCAGTTTCTGTGGAATGAAGCTCTGAAAGCTGATTGAAAAGGTTCCAGAAGATTATTATTGAGTAGGAACCCTGAAAGTTACTGGGACACAACTCTTTCTAAGACTTTAGAGAAGAAGGGAAGGTTGGATACTGGTCTATAATTATTTAGAGACCCTGGGTCGAGGTGTGGTTTCTTAACCACAGCAGACTTAAAACTAGCAGGGACAACACCAGTCATGAGTTAAGAAATTAACATTATTTAACATTGTAGGTTCCAATGCTGGCCAAAGATGTAAAATATTTCCTCTCGACATTTTCTGAGTTATTTTGTTGATTTATTAGACTAAGTAGAGAAAAGTTTTACATCTCACTGCTGATGTGGGCTGTCATCATACAAATTAGAGATACAGATAGAACAAGGATAGCTTGTTAGCGTGCTAACTTCAGTGGATGTCTTTGCAACACAGTACACAGATGTCTTTGACATAACAGCCACACAGTTGATAATGTTGGTTCATTTGTTGAATGTTGTAAGTGAAACCTCTGGCACTGACTACACATTTAGAGGAGCGAGATTTAAGCTATGGCCTGATGCTGCTGCTCTTGGATAGGATAGAGGGTTGGAATACTTTCGATGACCCTCATCTTCTCTGTTCTCATTTACAGCCTATTTCCTCTGCTCTATCCTGGTGCTATTAGCTGCTGCGGCAGCCCATTTGCCCTGCAGGCATCAATATAATTCCACCAAATCAAATCTAATCTAATCAATTCAAATAGCAGTGACACTCTGGGTTTTTCCTACTAACAGTGTGATAAATTATTCACTGTGGTTGTGCTTCCTGCTTATTTTCCCAGGTAAGGCTGCACTGGCTGTAATCAATAAGAGGCCATTTATTTAGTTGAGTCTGAGTTCATTTCAGCTTCCTGTCAGGGAGCCGCAGGAGGGCACGAGTCAGGTGACACTATTTAAGTTCCATCAATAGTGTGTGTGTTTGTTTGTGTGTGTGCATCCGTGTGTGCTTTTATTCTTGAAAGAAAAAAATAGGCTTACATCTAAGTAGTTTTATTAATTCATCACTGTAACATTTTAACATTCAACCGGATCACACAAACTGTGAACATTTTAATTTAAAACAGGGCTCTGGTGGTACAACACTTATGGCATTAGTAATCTGTCCATTATGCTGAATGGGCGGGGCTTAGTCAGGATGTTGATTCATGCCTGAAATTATGATGGGTTTATCATAAATTGCTATATTTATTTAAAGACCAGCCTCAGATGTCGAGCACACCAGCAGCTGCTGCTGAGCCGCCTGTCATCACCTTTGGCTATGAAGACTTGACACAAGGCTCAAACCAAAGGATGCTGGATCCACCATGTCCAACTTGGAAACACACCTGGATGGTCAGTGGGTCAGTTGTAATAGTTAATGTTAGCATCTATGGGCATTTAGCGACATGTTTAGCTCAGCATAATAAGCTATCTAATGTTGCTTGATTAGATTGACTTGAGCTTAATATTTTGAAAAGACGAGTGTCACAAGCTGTATTTTGTATTATTGTGTTGTGCTACTAATTTGTGTGTTGAGGTGAGTTGGCTGAGTGAGAGCTCCTCTCTCTCCTGAAGATATTCTTCAATACTAGCAGCTACGATTTTCAGATGAAGGCTGGAACATTTTTTCTAATTTGTCTTTATCAATAGTGATACATTTCTTTCTTGTGACAAATGTATTTTTTTGTAAGTTGCTTCGGAGAAAAGCCTAAACTGTAAATGTACATGTAAGATGCAGAGGATCACTTCCAGAGAACAGCATCCTTCTCGCTTGTGCTTTAATCGTGTTTTTGCTTGATAAATTAGTGTCTTTTGAGAACTAGAGAGTGTTTAGCTAAGTGCTAGAGTGCTCTGTTTTTGCCAGAGTAAGCCCGGTTAGTAATAGGGACGAAGCAGTCGGGTTGAGCTGCCTTTTCTTTACTCCCTGTTTTAACCTGTTTTTGTTTAGGTTAGGGAGGGATGTAGTTTGAGCAGATAGGGTTTATCATTGAACCTGTGGCTTGCTGAGGAGCAGAAGGAGCTGAGCCGGATCAGAAGCTGTTGCATCTGGTCGGTGAGGACACTCACTTGTGTTCTCAACGATGTCTGGATTCCCTAATGATGAGCGTTGATTTCCTGTAGACCATGGCAGATAGAGGTCAGCTGATCATCATGCTGGATGAGTTGCACACCTTCAGAGCGACTCTTAACATGGCTGAGTCGGCTAAGTTCACAGTGTGGCCAGTTCATACTGACAAGAATTTGACATATTCGATGAAGACCCAAACATCAACTGTTATGCTGCGTTCAGACCAAACACACCGCAAGTTATTTGCGCGATTAGATAGCATACAAAGTCACCGACAAGACACAAATGACACGATTGACTTCAACATGAGCCTGAAGCTGGGGAAAGTGCCAATGCTGTGAAAAACCTGTATGGTACCTGTACCAAAGACCCCTCACCCAAAGGTCTTCAATAGCTAGGACAAGCTGGAGTTCACAGGGGTGAACCAACACCTCACATCCTGGATCCTGGACTACCTCACCAACCGGCCACAGTTTGTGAGGACTCGGGACGACGTGTCGGACACAATAATCTGCAGTATGGGGGGGGGGGGCAACAGGTAACAGTCCTGGCCCCTTTCCTGTTCACCCTGTACACTGCAGACTTCTACCACCAATCCCCTCACTGCCATCTACAAGAGCTCTCCAATGACTCTGCTATCATCGGCCTCATCAGCTTATTAAGGACTTTGTAGACTGGTGCCAGCAGAACCACCTTCAACTCACAGGGGTGATTGCAAAAATCAATCCTGAGCCTGAACTTTTTTCCATGCCGACGGGGGTGAACGTGAGTGACCTTTTATTTTGGATGTAATATAGACGTCATTAAAGTACGTTGTAAAGACGATCTAGAAGACGTCATTGAAGGAGCCAGAATGAACGTTATCAATACGTCTTAGTTGTTGTTTTTTAGTCATTAGTCATTAAAATACGTTTTCAAGACAATTATTGGACATCCAGAAGACGTCCCGAATAAGGTCAACATAGCCCACATCTTTTCTGGATCTTAAATGTTAATACTCTAAACTGGGTTTACTACTGAGAACAGCAACTGGAAAGCCGCAGAGATCCAGGAGATGCTGCGTCTCCTGGATCTCTGTAGCTGACAGCCGGCGGAGCTGTTTGGTTGACTCCACTAGCTGTCAGCTAACTGTGAAGCGGCCGGAAAACTATAAACGGTCGCTACTTTCAAATTAAAAGCCCCCGCTAAGAACCCAGTTCTAAACTCCAATGGGGTGCAATGTAAAGCTCTTGTTTTGAAGACAAACTCGTTGTTACCGTTCACTGCCCAACTGCGTGCTTCACGTCACGTCACATGTTTACGTCGACCCCAGAGGAGGCCAAGTCGAGGCTTTTGGAAAAGAAGGAATATTACGCCTCATGTTTACAAAGAGAAGGCGGCAATTTGCAGCCTTACATTGGAGCAAATGTGCCGCCTTCTCTGTGTAAAAACGGCTTATGACTCTGTGGTGGCATCAGCATTTTCTATGGAGTCGTCTGCTGCAAAAATAACTTTTCACTCTGTTGGACCTGACCTTTGGTATTCTAAATGTTTGTCAAGAGGGGACAAGTTTGAATTCTCCATACAGGAAGCAGAGGACACTGTGAATATCTCGAGTCTTTGAAATGACTCTCTCATGGAACGATTAAGCAGTTTAACACCAGTTATCTCACTGCACACGTCCATGATATGTTGAACCCTGTCCTCACCACCTCTTGAGACATGTAGTTGTTGCTGGGCTTATTTTGTTGTATTGTTTGTTTGTTTTTACAGATTAGCAGAGCTGTTACTGAATGTGAGCGTATTATCAGTTATTATACCCACAAATGTAAAGGCCACCATGTTGACAAAAGTCATGCAGCCAGTAGTAGGCGAAGGGGTTGGATGGCCATCTGCTATTATTTCAGACTGCCATTTTATGACTACTTGCTTTATATGAGATTGCACTGTTTTATTTTAACAGTACATTGCAACACGCAACACTTAATTTATGACTTTCAGAATCGTGATTTAATGACTCTTCCTCTCTTCTTATTTGGGCTTGCTTCCCTTTGGGTAGGTACTGCAGTGACATTTTCTTATGAGCTAGACTTCCACCTCTTTAACCGCTTAATTTCCCCATTTACACTGGATCGGCTTACAGTATCCTCAGCAGGGTTAAAAGCGTCTCATTTTTAATATAGCAACACCTGTGAGGGTCTGAGCGAGTAATGAGAGTCTGGAAATAAATTAGCCGGGCTTTACTGAGATCTGTCACCGGTGAAACAATGGCTCCACTGTGCCTGCAGAGTTCCCGCAGTGCTGGGACCGTTTCAGTCGGTCCAAATCTGATGCCTTCACATCCTCAATTTCTCCCCGCCGACAGTCCTGGGCTACCTCCATCTCACACTTAATTACCATTTCATTTTTCATTTGCGTCTAGAGTTGGCCCCTGAGGCCTAGGTCCACGGCCCCTTCCTCAGATGATAGAGGGGAAAAAAACAATCAATGGGAGCTGAACCCAAGTCATAAAATGAATGCTAATGACTTGAGTCTCTAGTACCTCTGGGAAAGTGAAAATATAATGTGGGATTTGGAGTGGCGTTTAGAGCTAAGAATGCCACAGCCCCACATGAAAGATGAGCTGTCCTCATGTTCTTATATTCAGAAATCTACACTACCAACAATACAATATTAATTCAGCTTTCTGTCTACTATGTCTTAATATCCCACAAAACCTAGTCCAACAAAACAGATGTATTAACATAACTGCACAGTCATTTCTCTGTTACTTCACTGAACGACTTAGAGGATGAAGGCACATGGGCTTACTGCAGGGTTAAGGCTCACACCAAGCTGGGGATATGTTTGAAAGCCTTGACTAGTTAAAGTGAAAAAGCAACCTAGGCTTTTTTTGTGAATGTACCCGTGTCAAACCTTCGTGTAAAAGCTTAATGACGATGAAAGAGGCACTTTTAAGATTTATTGTAGTTTCGTTTTCAGGTCAAACTCATTTTCAATGGAGTGCTAGGGGCACTTTTACGATAGCATCAACATCTCTGTTTTCAAAACACTAAGAAGGCTCGACACAACATGAAGCTTTGCTGGTAGCATCACCAGGGTCTCTACACAGAGTTACTAAAAAGAAGGTTTTTGAACAAAATGTATTTAACAGCACCACAGGATCCACCCACAATAGTTCATGTTTGCTAGAAATGTGAATAAAAGGAAAACAACATGTGAAGTTACAATTGATTATCAAATTGTGCAGCAGTAAAAACATTCATATGCATGTAATGTAAGTGTACTCTTCTTTTGCTCTTTTAGAATGCAGCCATATGAGCGGGAGTGGACAGCAGCACTACCCAGTGATAGGGTTAGGGTTATGTTCAACAGAAAAAAAATAAGCAGTAAAATAATGGCTCAAAAGATTGAGTCCTGCCGTTTCCACATTAAAAACAACCTAATGCAGAAGACAGTAAGAGAACAATATATAACAGCTCGCACTAGAGGAAATACAGTGCAGTCAATAGCCAGGAATTACTGTAGCTGTCCTGTTTTGCTGTAGTTAGAAATAGGCAGCTGAACATCAGCAAGGAAAGGTAAGATTAAGACACATCCTACAAAAACTGTTGAAACTGTCATTACTGAAGTTGACAGCTGACCTTGAAGGACTGTTCGCCCACTCTTTCACATCAAAATCACCCTCCAGGAGTTTTTGAGCTACTTTCAGTCGTGCAAGCAGAGCAGTGGTCTGGTTTATGCTCTCCTCTTTTGTTTTTGTTTTACTATCTGTAAACATCTCATTCTTTAGATTCAATTAAAAGGTACTGTATGAAAAACAATGTGAAGCCATTGACACATATTAATAACTGTTTTCTGCCATTGTGTGAGAGGATTGAAATGTATCTTCACAAATTAAACCGTCCCCGTTCTCAGTTGTCGATGCTGACCTGTGTCTATGTCATGGATTCAAGACAGTTTGTGTGGTTGCTGCCTTGCCTCTCTTCCACTCCACCACAGCACATACAGATACAACACTAGCTATCATTAGCTCAGAAATAAAGACCGTGAATTTTGTTGTATTGAACTGTTTCACCTTGAATGTTATTTTTGTCCCACAACAAACTGGAATCCCACTGAGAAGGTCTTATTTTACCATCATCTCCTTCAATTACCTTTTCATCAAGGCTTTAGTTTGACATACAGGGCTGTGCACCCCTAATGAAGATCAATTAAATGTGATAGGACCGTGTCCTCCTTATCAAACCCCAAAAGGCCGACATTCTGTCTCTACCCTCTGGTCTCCTGCCAGCTCTGTTTGTGTCAGCCGGTAGGTAATAAAGCCCTGCGAGGGCACTGAGTTATTTCTAGAGAATGTCCCTTTTGCATGGGGACGTTGGCGAGAGGAGTTGTTAAGAGCTGCTGTGACAACAAGCTCAGTCAGTCCTCAGCACTCTGTGACTCGAGGAGAAGGGTGTTTGATGAATTGGTCTGGGTCCTGGAGTCTCCAAGGCCTTGTTCCAGGGCTGCAGCGAGCTGCCAACAAAGCACCTGTGGGGCTGCAGGAGTGTGGTAGTAATAGAAACAAAGCAGTGAGAGTCTGGGTCCATGCCCTAAACCATCTGGCAACAGCTGTGCTGGTAAACCACTCTCAGATTAGCCTCAGAAAAAAGGTTTAGATAAAACTACAGTTAATTACTGAGGTGTTGCCTGGAAAGCAGTGGTGGGCCAACACCTGATTCATCTCTACACAGCTTTTAATTCTCTTGTTCCTTCTCACTCCTTTATAAAGGGAAGGACTAAAAGCAACACTGATTTAAGTTTCTCTTGGTAATCTGTTGCCTTGTTGCAGTCAGTATTCTTGGATATACCAATATAGAATTACATAGAATCAGTTTAAAAGATTGAAGAACTATATACAATATATAAAGCAATCAGCCTGCACTATATTCCATAAAGTGTACATTTTATAATACAATTGTTTAGTCCAACAGGTCACATCATGGGGACAGGCTGTGCACGACACTACATCAGTGAAACAACAAGAGTCCGTATGAACACCAGGAATGATATAATCTGTCTTTGAACACCACCAACATCATCCACTGGGAAGAGGTCAAAGGTCATCAAGCAGTGGACAACCAGACGGAGGTGGACACAGAGGTTACCATCTCCCCACCTGTGTATGACACCTGTACCACATAGAGAAGAAGTCTACAGTCTGAATCCATGAGCCTTTAAATTTAAGAGAATCCCTTAATGAGCGAGCCTTGAGCACCTCGACTTGTACATTTGAATCTGTAGTAAGATGGTTTTTAACCCTTTTACATTTCACTTGACAGAAATTGTCGCTCCTAATTGGAATAAGGCCTTGGTCTCAAGAATTGCCATCCGCTCAATAAATCTCATAGTGGAGACTTGGAGTACATTGTGAGGTGACTGCCAATCATCTTGGGCCCAAGTCTCCTCACAGTCAGTGTCATAAGGGTGAATATTTCAGCATGGCGCCTCATCCGAGGAAATCTGGAGTCTTCCAGAACCCCGTAGAACTCCAACAAGGGGAGCTGCTGATGAAGACTTCATAAGGCATCAACACATTACATTTTAATACGCTCCAGCTGCACATCCCCTCGACTCCTTCCACAACAGGGAAAGGGTTTGAGACCAGGTTCATGTCCTGCCGTGTTATGCTGGTTATGTTATTTTGATGTTTGGGTAACAGGAGATCATTTCAGTACATTGCTTAAAAAGTCAAAACCTGACAACAAATTGTTTCATTTATGCACACGTTTGTGACACAAAGTCAACTTTTCCTTGCAAGCTTTTCTCCAACACGTTCAGATGAAGTGTTCTGTCTAAAAGTGTGTGTTCACTCAACATGTTTGGTGAACGGTGAACTAACGATGTCAATTTACAAATAATTAATCAAAACTCATCAAATCTAGCACAGAGACCTTTCTATGAACAATATTCCCACATGGTGATAACAGATCAAATGATAATTCACGAGCCATAGAAATTGAAGTGTCTACATGGCCCCTGGGTCATAGTTTGGACCACTAACATATACAACCATGTTGTCCTGCAACAGAAATGATCATAAAGGCTTACAGAAATATTTTCTCCATGTTTTTATCCAAAACAGATCGTTGAAAGCCAGTGCAGCCTAAGAGGATGATGAGATCGCTGATGGTTCCTGGACTATGCGATCTTGTCTTCAAGGACATTCATCATCCAATAAAGAGAATCAGAGACCCTCTTTGGTGGTCAGAGAGATAATCCATCCTGAGTGATGAGCCAGAGGAGTTAGCAGCACCACACAGAGCAGAGAGAGAAATTCATTTATCTCAGAGATCAGATCAATGAACACTAAGCATGTGTGATGTCTCCCTCTGCCCTCTCCATGCTTACCAGCCAATGACACGATCAATTTGCCCTCTCGCTCTCCCTCACACCCTCAGCCACGGAAATCAATCTCAGAGGGCCACTCTCCTTGTCTTAGCACCCTG
>OMLP01018323.1:0-15256 GCA_900302685.1 Spondyliosoma cantharus | reverse complement strand
ACCCTGCCGGGGGACTGACGGCCTCTCTCCAGGCTGTGCGGGTCTGCCACTCCGGGACGAACCGCAAGGCCAGCGTGAGCACCAAGAAGAGGGGCTACGACATCATAAGAAATCCCAACCTGAACAAGGTGAGCTCGCTGACGTGTCTACTACCTGTTTTTATTCTGCCTGGACTATAAACCATTAACCATTTGGACCGTTTAACGTCCACTATAGGTCAACTAAAGAGTTCTTTACCTGGCCTCCTGTTGAATGCTTAACGTTACTCAACAATATAGGGATCAGCATATCACCAGATAACTGCTGCCAATTTTAGCTGTCACTTGCTATTAGCTCAGTTAGCGGTGCAGCTAGCAGCCCGGACTGGGAGCTAAAAGTTGGTGTTGGCGTTTGCTAGCATGGGAGCTTTGGACTGGGATGGGCCGTGGCTAGCTGGTTAACTTAGCATGCTGAACATGCTTTGTCATACAATACATAGACATCATAATGTAAAAACTCTCCCCTCACATTTGTGACTTTAATGAAGTTATGAATGTTTTCAACAAAAGTTAAGATGCAAGTGCATTTATTTTATTTTGCATTTTAGCATTGCAGCTAACAATTATTTTAGGTATTGGCAAATCCACAGATTTCTTTAGTGATCAAAGGTGCTATAAGTAAGATTTTTTGTTGAAAACATTCAAAAATTAACTAAAATCATCAAGGAATAACAGTTTCGAAGTTATGATGTCTATGTATAGAGAAATATCTACTGAAGTTAGCATGTTAACCCAAGCCCATCCCAGTCCAAAGCTCTTGTGAGAGCAGTTTAAACACAAACACTCCCCTGGTGCTCCATCCCCCAGACTGCTAGCTAGATGAATGGCCGACCAAGCTAACTAGCTACCAGCAGCTAAAGTTAGCAGTTACCCTGGTCATATGCTGACCCCTGTTTGTTTTGAGTATGAATACGACAGGTGGCCAATTATTAAGTATTGTGCCATTTTTAATGAAACAATCAGTCCTCTTAGTGTTTGTAAGATGGTAGCAAATTATGAAATATACCCATCACAAATGTCCAGTGAGCCTCAAAATGTATTGTTTTGCTTTGCTAATTATGTGATAGGGTAATTCATGCACTCTTGAACAAATATAAAACACAACTTTCTTTCTTCAATGGCAATATGAACTGTCTAAAAGCAAACAAATTCATCTGATCCGAGTGGGGAAACCTGTGCTGTGTTTACATGACTGTGTCTACAGGTATCATTAGGCCCCCACACTATGTTGTATGATGGTGGAACGTATGTATACAGAAGTTACCATGGTAATATCACATGGTGCAGAACTCCCATCTAAGTGAGATAGTTGAGTGGTTAAACCCTCACCTCTGGAGTTATGAATCAACTCCCTGTAGATCCCCCGAATGTGTCTGTCCTGCTCTGCCTCTGTCTGCTTCCTCTGTGTCTTTTGTGATGCACATTTTTATTTTTTTTAAATAGTCCATGCATGTTTGAATTTGTAGGAGATCGTATCAGAAGTAAACATGGATAAAGACCTACTTAATTGCTCCTAAATACAAAATAGGTAAGGAAAAAAACACAAATAAAATGAAAATAACACAGACATGACCTTTAAGCTTGGTGTAGACAGCCAGTTTCTCTGTGTCTTATAAAAGCATGAAAATAATATTATAGACTGAATTGAGTAACTATTTCACCTTTAAGATAACCCTGCACTGCATAAGCACAGAATAATGTCAGTGCTTCTGCAGTCATAGTGTGGAGCTATTCATATTTTTTCCACAAAAATGCTGTCTGCACTGACTGCGCCAGAACCGATCCAAAACAAGCATCCACCAAGTGACTCGCCAGTGCATTTTCTTTTTCCAAACTCAGTGTAAACAGGGGATACTTTGTTTCTGCCTTGTTAGCTCTCTGAGGATAGCAGGACAGATACGGACCTTTTAGCAGGGTTTATTGCTTTGATTTCAGTTGATGTGAGGTCGGTCACAGTTCCTTCCTCTGCTGATGCGCGGTCAGCAGTTACGCGGTGACTCAGAGAACAATTCAGTGGAAACAGTCAGCAAATTGAGCCTTACTTGGGTGGAAAAATAGTCTCATGAAAAGTAAAAGTTTGCGTCAGTTGTGTGCTCAAATATTTAATCCAACCAGATGTAAACGACAGTGTTGGACTTTTAAGACATAAATACTGTCCCACTTTTAGACTTTATCATCCAATTAAGATCTGTCTAACTGCTTGCTCCACATGCAGACACATTTTACCACTGGATAATGATTTAACTGTGTTTATTGAGGAAGGTCAGATTTGTGTCCATATTCTTTAACAGCCTCCTTTCTTCAAACCGTCCATATGATCCCAGTGACCTCTCAGATGTCGCACAATCAGCTCATAACCATGTAAATTAATCTTCTCCTCTCTTGATAATGAATATTCTCTCAGATAAGGTTTGGATTGGAGTCATTACAAAAAGTTGAATCTTATCTCCAGACCACATTTAGTTTCACTCTCTCCTTGTCTCTTTGTGTGTTAACAGATCACTTGTAGGCTTAATTACGGTCACCGGTGAGGAGTGTCACCTTAATGGGTTTACTTTAGTACCTCTTTAGCTGCACGCTCGCTCTTAACTCTGTTAATCTGTGACTTTCTCTGCAGCCGTTCTCACAGTTATGCAGATACATTCACTCACGTATTTATGTCTAAGAAGGTTTCCGTGTGCATTTGTGGTGATAGAATAGTTTATGAAAGCTGGTCCTTCACACTTACGCTCTCTGTCTTCTCGTCTATAGTTAATCTTGTTGGGTATTTAAGCCCTCGCTGTATCTCCTTTTACCTGACCTCTGGCAGCAGATCTGTTGTTGTGCAAGCTGTTGCAACTCATATCTACACAGTACAGTGTTGGTCAGCATCAAAATACTCTTCAATGGGAAAACATGCAGCTTGTGGAACAACTGTAGCCGTAATGATTGCAAGCTGAGGCTTCAATGAGTCTTTCAAATACAGCTATCACATTTCACACCAAACTCCGGCCTGAATAATTTAGGGAGACATGGGTGTTTTCCGGGAGCTCACAGTAGATCAAACTGGCCTTAGATGGCCATTTTTCCGCCATTTAGGTCGGTGTTTCCTCTGCCGTGCACAAATCAAAAGGAAACTTAGAGAGCGCTAAGGCAGACATGCGGAAAGAGAAGTCGAGCTGCCAGGGGAGTGAGTTCAGGCTCCCACACTATTGGACAGAATAAATAGATTAAACCTCACACTCCCCTCTGATCACTCTTTGGGATGCCTGCCAACTTTGAGACAGAGCAGCAGCGGAAATAATCATAACCAGAAGGCAGAGGGGTACAGGGGCTGATTATGAGAATTAAAGTCTGGTCTCAGCTCCAAGTTACCAAAACATTTATGAACTTTTCAGTGTTGCCCTCTTTGGTGTTTCTTTACCAGCGTTCACTTACATAAGGGGCGACTAATTCAGTGAGACATGATCAAAAAGACCACTGTATTTGGGCGCGGGCATGAGTCATAGCTAGCCTCAAACTGTGATGTCTAACACATGAGTCACTGTGGTCTGGATTTTCAGATTTCTTATTTAGTTTGTGGACTTCACCCTGTGTGAACACTTTCGGGGATGGCAGTGTTGTATAACCACTCTCTTCCACCCTGCAGGGCATGGCATTCACCCTGGAGGAGCGCTTACAACTGGGCATCCACGGCCTGCTCCCACCCTGCTTCCTCTCCCAGGATGTACAAGTCCTGCGTGTCATGAAGAGCTATGAAACACGTGTCAATCCTCTGGACAAGTGAGAGAACACACTCAGATGTTCAAGATTAAAAAAAAACAAAAAACACTGAAGTTCTTTATCGGGGCTGCCTCACTTATTTGATCAAATCTTCTCATCACATCTGTCATGGGTGCACCATCGGCTGTTGTTTTGTCTTTAATCTTATGATTAAAAGTCTATCTACTGTCACATCAGAGGCTTTGGAAGGTCCATCCAGTAACTGAGACACACACAATGTAGCAGCAGTGTTCCTTGGGCCTCATTTATATAAATGTTCTTAAGACTTCTATTTGAACTTAGTCTTGAAATCATTTATGAAAGATTGATTAGATTAGATTAGATTTTATTATTGCTCAAGACATGTACAGGGCAGAGGGCGGAGAAGAAATGCAATAACAGAAGCAATAACACAATAATAAACTTCATCAAAAAGGTACACACTATGAATTATCTAAAATAAATTAGCAATAGTAAAATACACACTAAAATATTGCACACAGAGTAAAATAGAATAACTTAACTCATTAAATATTGCACAAGGCCATGTGGGAACAGACTGACTGACAGAGACAAAGGTGTTCCCATAGATTGAGAGACAGTGAGGTAGTAAATACAGAGACACACTGTAAAATGTGTTAGTGCTGTGTAGTTTCCTTCCAGCCTTAATGTCCTTTGCAATCAGTTTGACAGTGGCTTGAAAAAAACATTTTGGGGAAGTTGCTGATCATTAAAAAATCTTGCTTAAGCAGGCTCGATGGTCTAGTCCACACGTACACGGGTAATTTGGGAAACAGAGTTTTAAAAAAAATATAAATCTATGTCCGCACAAGCATTTTAGTCTGGTTTCAGAAATAATCTCCCTCCACACAAACCCTGCAAACACATGACTCATGGCCATTCAGGTATACGTGCATGTGCATGGTTCTCCAAACAGGAAGCAGATTGCGTTCTTTGTTCGGGTTGCTTAGCAACAGAAAAAAATATGAACGAGGCAGGGAAACATGACTGCTCTTCACAGAAACTTCTTAGATTACTTGTCAACAAAACAGCCTGTTTTGTTTGTATTATCATCGTATGTTTGTGTCGTTGTAAATATTAACGTTACATTAATATAATAAATAATTAATATCACTCCGGCCAACTCAAACTCCGACCCACTCTAATGTCATAACACATACTCCAAGTTCACATTTGACATTGGTGCTACAAACTCTGATCAACATGTGTGTAAAAATCTCAAATACTGAAAAAGGCATTTCTGAGTCTCTTCACTCTGCAGGGAGTCGTCCAGAAGCTCCATTTTAAGTGACCTGTTATGCTGAACAAAACCCAGAGTAAAAGCATAATCTATAAAAAATAAATCATGTACATATGGACAGGGCCTCAGAATCCAATTAGTATCTTATGCATCTGTGATCTTAAATCTCAAATCAGTTTAAATTGATTGCAATCCACCCCCAATCAAAATTGATCTTAAGTCTGTTTTACGAATGAAGCCCCTGGTTAGATTCCCACAGGGGAACCTTGTTGCTCTCATTTCCTTATATTTCCTGTAAGCATTTACGCTTTAAACTTTAAAATTAAAGCAAAATGGACCAAATAACCTTTAAAGGCATTGCACAGTGTCCCACAATGCTCTGTGATGCCGTACCATACTGGCAAGATATTTCAGTCTGGACCAAAGTGGTTGACCGATCTTGAAGCATCCTAAAACTCCCAAAACACCCTAAGAGAACACCCTCGTTGTTGAGTTTAAATGGCTGTTCTGTCTCAGGTACATCCTGCTGATGACGCTGCAGGACAGGAACGAGAAGTTGTTCTACCGTGTGCTGACCTCCGACATCGAGGAGTTCATGCCCATTGTGTACACTCCAACTGTGGGCCTGGCCTGTCAGCAGTATGGACTGGCCTTCAGGAGACCTCGGTGAGATTCCTCACATCTACACTGCAGCTGCACAGTTCAGCTTACTGTTAGGAATGTCTGCTTTGGTATTATTTTAATCTACATTTAACTGAACTCTAATTTCTCTATAAAGCACCATTCTACATGTTTTGAGTCAGGACAACCAAATGAAGACAGTTTTCATTCATTTTACTGCTGCCTGTTAAAAAATGAGGAGGGGATGTGAGGGATTCAGGGACACTGCTGAAAAAACATATTCACTTGTCTGAGCACATTGCCTGTCAGCACAGAATGGAAAAGTATATCACATCATCTTCCTAATTTACATATTTTTTTTTTTTATTCTTACACAAGTTTCAATCCTTTGAATTTGTGTTTGAATTTCATTTTATTTATTTCGACTTAATATCATCAGTGTGAAGGACTTTCTGTCTCTGGCAAGCTTCAGGTCAGATTTACATCACTGACTGCAGTGAATTAAAACCAGTGGCATTCAGGAAGATGATCTCACAACTTGCATCATCCAATCATAACATCAGAAACATAAAACCCTGACTCACTGAGCTGCAGAGCATCACAGACGCTGCTGCCTTATAACTGACACCCACCTGTTTACAGAGGACTTTTCATCACCATCCATGATAGAGGCCACATCGCCACCATGCTCAACTCCTGGCCTGAAGAAGACATAAAGGTGCCTCTCTCTACCCAAACACGCACGCACACACACACACACACACACACACACACACAGCTATAGTAAGTTACTATTACTATAGTATAGTAAGTATACTCTTACTTTACTCTATATAAAACTTTATTTATATAGCACCTTTCATACCAACATGCGACCCAGATGAGAACAGTGCAGACACAAAGGTTAGGACAAAAATAGACAACAATTCACAACATTTGCAAGTATGAAAGGTCCAGTGTGTATCATCTAGTTCCATCTAGAGGTGAGATTGCGTTTTGCAAACAATTGACAGTGTTGGGTGAGTTACTCAGGAAGTGAAATAAGTTACTCTCGCTCTTCCCACTCTTAGTCTTATTACTCATAAGTAAAGTAATGTAATAATATTACTTTACTTATTACTTTGTATCATAAGTAATTAGTGACGTTACTCTTTATATTGCTAGATTAATTTTACACGAATAACATCCCCTCCACAATATATCTTGCCAAACAACAAGCTTCTTTAGATCTTGTCCACTTAACGTCTCCTCAACCGTCTCCTGTTCTGAGTGAACACTGCTTCACTGGCAGTAGACAACTCATTGTCAGCACCAGTGGTGATTTTATTGAGAAGTTTTACATTACTGTGCTGCCGTATCAGGTACTTCAGTAATTAACATCCTGTATTTTTTGTGGTTGAAAGCATTTTGCAACAGACTACAGTGGTCTTTGCATGTTTGATTGAGACAAACACACTGAGACACATGTCTTATTCTCATCCTCCACCCTTGAGCTTTTTGGATAATAGCCACATTTTTTTAAGGCAATATAATTTGAAAAACATAAGGGACAAAAAGTATGAAAACCAATGATTGCGACTTGGAAACTAAGGCAACACATTTTTAAAAAGCCAGACTAAAAAGACATATATTCCTCAGAGGTGGAGTCCATGTCTTTGTTCTCTGTGCAGGCCATTGTGGTGACGGACGGGGAGCGTATCCTCGGCCTGGGTGACCTGGGCAGCTACGGTATGGGCATCCCTGTGGGGAAGCTGGCGCTCTACACAGCCTGCGGTGGAGTTCGGCCACAGCAGTGTCTCCCGGTGCTGCTGGACGTCGGTACCGACAACCAGGTGTGTATGATGACGAAGGTTTAATGAGTTGGTGCAACACTTTCAGTCCTTACCTGATAGATATCAGAGGAGTTTAGAGAATTGCTGATGAGACTCAAAAATGATTTACCGGTTCACATGGATAATCAGTTCAAAAGCCAATTCAGAACAATAAATGATCTAATTTTGATTGACTGATGATTTTTTGGTCCAGACACTGCTCGATGACCCTCTGTACATTGGACTGAAGCACAAGAGAATCAGAGGGAAGGAGTATGATGAGCTGATCGACGAGTTCATGCAGGCAGTGACAGATAAGTGAGTGGAAACACGCAGTTGATCAAATAACATTCAAGTGATCCTGATGACTGACTGGTCGACTCTGTCGTCCTGCAGGTACGGGATGAACTGTCTGATACAGTTTGAGGATTTCGCCAACAGCAACGCCTTTCGCATCCTCAACAAATACAGGAATCGATACTGCTCCTTCAACGACGACATCCAAGGTACTGAAACTCTCACAGGACTCCAACTGGCAGCAGGTTTCATACCTGTGGCTTTTTACTCACCATATTTATGGCTATTTCGATAAAAAAAAAGGGAAAGAATAAGACACTTTTTAATGTGTAAACATTCCACATGACTGTTGCACGCTTCCCCCTCAGTATTACCAGCACATTCTCAGAAGAAGAAATATAGCAAACATATGATGATTAAAGCCAGGTTAACAAAAAGAATTAGCAAAGCTCAACACACTCAACACTCAATATTTTATTATCTGTTCATCCTATTTCCCATTAGCTCGTAGATTCGCTTGTTGTTTTGTTTCTAAACATCTGCTGACCAACTCAACAAACCAAAAATTGGCATGTGTCCATTTTATCTTAAGTCAATTGTATTGTCATGATCTGCTGTTTGTGAACATGTCAGTCATTCTGTGTCTGATTTTGTTAGATGTTTCTTTTACATCAGACACTGATCTGCAGGTTCTTAAAATGTCTACAATTCAATTTTATAGATATGATGCCTTTAAAGTCATTAAATAGTCTAATTTAGACCAATTAAGACCATTTGATCTTAATTGGACATTAAATAGTAGTCTTAATTGCCACAAATATTTGTTCTAATTTTATTTATCCACCTTTGAATTTCTTTTTGTCAAAACTAGTTGCTCCTCTGAGTGTAAGCTGAATTTTTTTTATGTTACAGATATTTAAACCTACCACTGAACCTAATACTGTTTTTTTACTTTATACTTGGACTTACCTGTTGGTAAAATGTAGATTATGATTGATTTATACTCAAATAACTTGAATAAGAAGAAGATTATTTCTCCACAAATCAGTCTTAAATTTTGTTAGAAATTATCTTAAAAAGGTCTTTAATTGAATTGTTTGATACCAGTGCTACTACTGAAGATAAACCTGCTAATTTCACTGATTTGTCACAAGTGTTTTTCTCGTGTCTCTCTTTCAGGTACGGCCTCTGTAGCTGTTGCCGGCGTCTTAGCTGCTCTGAAGATCACCAAGAACAAAATCTCAGATCACACCTTTGTTTTCCAGGGTGCAGGCGAGGTGAGAAGATTAACTCAATTATTTTGAAATAAAAATAACTGTCCTAAATCCTAAAGATGTGGGACTTTTCCCAAAAGTGTAATGACACATTTAAAATTAGCCAAGGAAGGAGAGGAGACAGAGAGTGATCGTTGATGATTTGTTTCTTTTTTTCGGCAGGCTGCTCTGGGTATTGCTCACCTGCTTATCATGGCCATGGCCAAAGAAGGACTTGGTAGAGAAGAAGCTGCCAAGAGAATCTGGATGGTGGACTCCAGAGGTCTCATTGTGAAGGTAATGACCCTTCAGTCCTTACAGGTATCCTCATTTATGTAACACAGCACCATTTTAAACAAAAAGGACATTTTTGCACAAATTTAGGGAAGAAGCCATCTTAACCACGAGAAGGAGGAGTTTGCTCATGATTACCCGCATGTGAAGACCCTGGAGGAGGTGGTGCACACGCTTAAACCCACCGCAATCATAGGTGAGTCTGCCAAGATGGTGTGTGGGGTTTCATGGAGACTCCTTCAAAGAACATAGTGGCTTTTAGTGATATTTATAAAATCCTTTTATAACCCACATTGTGTGTTTCATCCACCTGTGATACAGTAATGCCTGTGGAAAAACAGAGAAACCTGTTAAAGGTGAATTTCTTTCCCTCCAGCTTCGCTCAGCAAATCAACTAATTCTCTCTGGTTCTTTAATTTGATGCCTCAAAGAGTTTCAAAAGAGATATTAGATGTGAATGTCTAAATTTGTGTACTGCATGTATGATGAGCTGGAAGATAATTTCAGAGTTTTAATCAAAGTTGTGATAACATGTTAACATCGTTTCAAGTCTCAACATCTCTGTTGTATGATTTAAAGATGAAACGATAAGATGATAAACAACAGTTGAAACAGATCCACAGTGTCTTGGTCAAAAACACTAATTTGGAGATTGTCATTTTATTTGGCTCATGTGGTCTGAATGTAAACTCTGCTGGATTGTCCCTCTGCTCTGTTTCCTGAACATGAAGGGGTGGCTGCCGTCGCGGGGGCGTTCACTGAGAAGATTATCAAAGACATGGCGTCCTTCAGTGAGAGGCCGATCATATTTGCCCTGAGTAATCCCACCAGCAAGGCTGAGTGCACAGCGGAGCAGTGCTACAAGCTCACAGAGGTAATAGAGAGCCATACTGTGCTGTTCGCATGCAGGTGATAGGTGCTCTGTTCAGTATTTAGCAGGTTTAAGGCACTGTGGAGTTATTTTGTTTACATTCTCACACAAATATGCTCTGAATCTACCAGCGTTCAGTAACGGGACATAAGCATTCAGTGACCAAATTGTCCTTAATCACCCATGTCGCTGTAGCTCACATCAAGTTGAAAGTGGAAAAAAAATTCAAAACCTTCGAGCGGATTGGAGGAATGGCATTCAGAGTTTGTCCACATGACTGAAGGCTGCAGCTGCTGACAGCTTCAGAGTCAATAGTGTGCACAAATAAGGAGGCAGTTTGTACAACACGGGCTTATAAAATGAAATGTTTCATTCTATGGTTGTACAAACAGATCACACAACATTTCTTGTCACAATGTTGAGTAATCCTTGTGTAAATCTGTTGACACTTCTGCGTTACTGCCCTCTGCAGTCACACAAATGATACTCCAACTCCCTCTAGTGGTTAAAAACTTTACAGTTTATCTTTCATTTCTTTCTGGCATGTTAACATAAGTGATTCATAGTTTGTGTTATAACTATAACTACATAAAAAATGTTCCCTTAATATCCTCTTCCTCTTGCCTGTCATCAGGGTCGGGGCATCTTTGCCAGTGGTAGTCCCTTTGACAAGGTGGTGCTGGCTGATGGACGCACCTTCTTCCCCGGGCAGGGCAACAACGCCTACGTCTTCCCTGGAGTTGCTTTGGGTGTTATAGCCTGTGGAGTGCGCCATATATCTGATGATGTCTTCCTCACCACTGCAGAGGTATTTATTGTCTCCAGTTACCACATATTCATGACACATATTTATGAGGATGTTATACTTTTTGTTTTGTTAAATGATACCTATATTGCACTTTCCTTTTGCTAATCAGTGTTATTCTGTCTGTCTGTCTGTGTTTGTGTCTCAGGCGATAGCAGACATGGTGACAGAGGAGCACCTGGCTGAGGGAAGACTCTACCCTCCCCTCAGCACCATAAGAGAGGTCTCCTTCAAGATTGCAGTGAAGGTCGGTGATCTTTCCCCGCAGTCTGCCTTGATATCCTATTTTTTAACCGATACCCCCCTCTACAGCGAGGATACAGCACTGAGAGACGGCTGGTCTAAACCTCTGACCTCAGTGTTCTACCACAACCTACAATCAGACCTAAGCAGGCCACAGTGCGGCTGACATCATAACCTTCTATTGTATCACTTACATCCAGCCCTTTTGTGCCAGTTTGTCTGGCAACCTGATAGCAACAGAAAAAGTGTGGGAGAAAGTTCTTCAGGACACCTGTTAGCGGGCTGTCGCTGGAGGAGGCCTGCTCTGTCAGCTTGGGACGCTGTTTTGTTATACGTAAGGCAGCTTCAAATCCCTTACAAAAATCAGATATAAATTTGACCCATGTAGTAACATACATACTCATCAAATATCATTTATCATCTAGCAATGATCTTTTATTGATCTAAAAATTCTAAATCAATTTTATTTACTGCTATCATCTGAATGAATGATGGCTTCTTACCTTAAGAAGATTTATTTATGGTAAATAGATGACATCGGGGACTGAGCAAATCTGGACTTCGATTAGAAATCTACAAAAATACAATCCCAGTTTTATTAAAGCTTTTAAAGCTGCTAAAATTAAAATTGTAAAAAGTAATATACAAAACAATTGATGGAACGAGTTACAGAGAAGAAAATCGGCCTCTCTGAGGATGCAAGGGAGGGAAAAGGAGGCGTGAGGACAAGGAGGCCAGCAGAATAGCCTCTAGATGTCTCTAGTCTCCACTTTATACCGTCAGCCTGGAAGCTTCTTTTATCTTCAAGCCTACATTTAGATCAACAGCCTGTCAGATATAAGTCTGATAAAAAAGTGTCTCGCAAAGCTCACATAGTCTTAACCAGAGGTCCGTTAATATAAAACATTGTCTCCTTTATGGCTTTTTAAGTCTCATCTAATGTTGATTTTTGCATAATGCACATATTCCATATGGATCTTTTGAGTTTTTATTTCTTTATGTTCATTATTACTACTTATATATGTGTATACATATGTATTTTATTTTTTATATATATATTTATTATTATTATTTATTTTTTAAATTTTATTTATCTATTTTTTTCTGTTCCTGATTTACCTGCTTTTGCTTTTTTAAGTCCATGGGTCAAGTCCATCTCTTCCATAATATTTTTATGTAATTTCTGATATGATATCAGATGCTTGTAATTATCATTTGATTTGTCATTGCTTTAAAAGGAAACAATAAAAAAAAATGATGAAGAGTTTAACGCTCATAAAAGCTTATCTCCATCAGGACTACTGTATGTGGAAGTGGTTTGATCAGATTTGACTGTAATCTTTATTCTGGTCCAGATTTTCATGATTTCTGATTGGTGCACAGGAATAGTTCAGGGACCCCTGCTACCCCTTTTCTTCCGGTGGGAAGAGCACAGAGAAAAAATTTAATCCAGAAATCTCATGTGAAATTGCCAAAAAAGGAAATCCTGTGGTCATGTAGGATCACATCACATAAAGTACGAAGCTATAGAGAAAAAAAAAAAGTTTTGAGGGCATTTAAGTATCACACTGTGAACCCTGCATTGACCGTGTGTCCTTCTGTTTCCTTCTCCTCCAGATTGTAAACTATGCATACAAACACAACATTGCTTCTCTGTACCCTGAGCCTAAAGACAAGGAGGCATTTGTGCTGTCTCACATCTACAGTCCTGATTACGACTCCTTCACTCTGGACACGTACAGTTGGCCACAGGAGGCCATGAATGTCCAGGACGTCTGATCCTGACCGTCGCTCTCTGCACTTGACATGCTGCTGTGGCGTCGCATTGCCAACTTTTCTCGCCTTTTAGCTTTTTTTTGTTCATTTTCTTCTTTTCTTTGTAAATGTTAGTCAGTCTCTTCTCCCCTCCCAGATGGACTGTGGTCATTATGATTTAGATGCCAAACATTTTCTATGACCTCTTGAGTGTTGAGAATTTTTTTCCTCTTTCTGCGCTGTACTACTTATCAGTTTTATCAATGTACGTGGTATCAATTCTCTGTACCTGATGGAAGCTCTGAATGAGCAGAATATTTTATAGACGCACAACAGCATCATATCAGATATCAGAAGCACGGCTGCTATAACTTTACAACATGAACTACACTCCTTAGATGAGATTTTCCAGCTAAGACGCTGTAGCATTTAGCTACAAGATCTAATCTTGAGAGATTCATTTGAACTGATGCATTGAAAACAGAGCAGCTGCTCACAGTAACGCACAATGCTTCCTCGTCTTGACACGTGTGAACAGAGGTTTCATTTTAAAGCTGAACAAAAGAGGGAAAAAATTAACAGAAACTCTCAGTGCCTCTTTCTGCGTGGCCAGGACATCACTGGACATCCGCATTATGAGTGAAACCTCTGTTGTTGTCAGATGGGTAGCAAAGCGTCATATTTCACACTCCTGTCAATCTGCACACGTGTTTAAACCCGCACACAGGACTGACAAGTCTCCAGAGTCAGCCTTCTCTGTCTCCGCTTCATCTGTGAGATTCAATTATGAGGAGGCATCTTGTTCAGAGGAGGGATTGTTGGGTAGATAGCGTCAGCCCCATCAGGCTGATTTTGTATACAATGGGTGCGTTGTTTGTGCTTTAGTTTTGTACAGAGCTCTGCCTGTTGTTGTATTTTTGCCAAAGTTACTGATTAACTGTATCTTAACTTTTATTCCTAGAGAACATGATGCACCGCAAAGCTTTAGTACTGGGAGACATGCCTTTCAAAGGGAACATGCAACTTTTTGAATAAAATTGTTTAAAAAAAAAAAAAGAAAAAGAGTGATTTATGCATTTTGTAAAGATAATTTTGCAACAGTACGTTTCATACTTGAGCTTAAGTAAAGATATGTTAGAAATATTACTTTGTTAAAAGTGAAAGTCATCTATATGAATAGTAATTAAGTAAAATGCTATAAGTATCTGAGATCAAATGTACTTAATTATCAAAAGTATAAGTAAAATTATAAATATATTTACATTTATGTATAAACTGTATTTTCGACCAATTTTCGACTTGGTCCATCTTTAGATCCAATAGTCAGCTCTTTCTAGTTATTGGAATCAGTGTTATTTTTAATCAGATTGCTTATAAAATAAATTAATTTAAAAATGTGCAACCTGGCTCTGATGCAGCATGTAATCTGTAAAGTAAGTTACTGAATAAATGTAGTGGAGAAAAGGTTAAAAAAAAATGGCTTTAAAATGGAAAGGAGTGGAAGTATAAACAAAGTACTTGAGTAACTACTTTGTTACATTTTATCACTGACCTTATATACAGTGTTGAATAACTGAACCTTCCCCTGTGTTATCATGTAATCTGCCTCCCGTACGTGGATTTCGGCTTCCTTAAATATTGCAATGGAGAAAGACATGTTTCCAGTGTGACAGTTTAACTCCGGGGTTCATCTTAACTGGCGAGGGTCCCAGGTGTGCTGGAGGTGCGGTTTGAGAATCCCGTCTCGAGAGAGAGAGAGAGAGGGGGGTCCTCGGCCATGTCCGCTAACCAGGAAAAACATTCAGCTCGCCCTGCTCATCGATCCACTGTTCGACGAGCGCTACAGAGCACATTGACAGTGTAGGTGACTGTGTCGATGCCTGTCCAAAAAAACGCGACTGTCAATAAATCGTCCAAAAGTGCATATTTTCGTCCTTATATCTTCGTAATGAAAGCCTGTACTCACAATAACTGAGTCAATATGGACACATTGATCTTTCTGGCAAAAAATATGAAGGTTGAGTAAAACTGAACGGGGCTACATGCTGGAACTGTTAGTGCTGCACTTTACTTGTGCAAAAGTTTCGTTCAAAGACTTTAACAAGCTGTGAGGAATTTATTTTTATAATATTTCATATAGTTTTTGTTTGAGAATATTTTATTCATTGAAAAGCTTATTTTATATATATTTTGTTTATTTGAGAATCATTTATTAACTTATTACCAGGCAGCACTTTACAACAGTATTCTATTCTTTTAAATTTTA
>OMLP01018320.1:10461-21354 GCA_900302685.1 Spondyliosoma cantharus | reverse complement strand
TATACACCAATAAACACATGTCTGTAAAAAGTCACAATTGGCTAATAATATTGGTCCAGCTCTGGACTTAAAGGAAGATTTCACCCAAACCCAAAACATTTCTGGAGCCTCACAGCAAAACAGCGCTGCAGCGTTCTCCTGAGCAACTGAAGTGGATGGGGACAAAAAATACAACTCATCCAGTGTGATCCAAGTCTCCAGAAGCTCCGAAATCCCCAAGAAACAAGAGTATTGACACCCTCAATGCACAGTCAAGCTTGTGCACCCGCTTCAGACGGGATGTGCCCCAACGCTTTTAGCTTAGCAGCCACAGTTAAGATTTCGCAACGCAATGCTGTTTCGCTGCGAAGCTCCAGGAATGTTTAATGCACTGGGAACCTCCGCTGCGCTTTCCGTCGGCATGAAGGTGAGCAGATGAAGACTGAGCTTTCATTTTTGGGTGAGCTGTTTCTCTAAGCGATCTGGGATGCAGAGCGCCCCCCTGCTCATGACAGTGGAAATTCCAACAGTGATCAAATTCACCTCCGTTTTTCCTTTATGTTGCCGTGTAATTGACACAAACACTAAAGTCACTTTTTAATAATACTGAACTTTAAAAAAAAAAAAAAAAAGAAGCTGAACAAGCATCATTAGCATGTGCAGATCCATCACACGTCTGGCACCAATGATGTTTGAAAAAAAATTGAAAACTGTCTTCACACAAGTTTGGCAAACCGGGAGCGTCTTGAGTTTTTGTTCCATAACAGAGTCCAGGCTGGAAAGTGGAGTGTTTGAAAGAACGCGGTGTTTTGAAACGGGACAATGTGCAGGAACCCTTAAGTGTTCACACAGAATCCTTTTACCTGTCACTCAATGTTCCTCAGCTGCAGATTAGCCGGAGCTCGGCCCTGAGAGGGAGAGAGGGGACATGTTTGGACAACACCTGACATGACAGGCTGCTTAACCATCTCCATTAGAGCCAATGAGAACTGAGAAAAAGCAGACCGCCTCGCTCTCCAAATTGGTGCCAGTGGGGTCAAGTTGCAGGAATATGCCAATTACTTAAATTGATCAGGAGACGGTTTCCTTGATAACCAATTTGATCAAGCTGCCGATCGTGTTACACGCGTCGCGCCGCAGCGGACAGGACGTCTCAGAAATTGGTTGCAACGCACTAAAACAGCTCAATGCAATTTCTTCCGCGAGAGCAATTCTGTTTCGTCATGTCAGGTGGTGGACGAGGCCGCAGCCACGGCTGTAAACAATGGCGTTCAGTTGATTTAATTAGGCAGGGAGGAAGTATTTAGGGGCTTAATTGAGATTGCAGTGGGAAATTGCTCTGAAATAGGCCTACCTGATTTCCCCCTCCCCGCTCTTCACTGTGGGCATGACGAGGGATTTCACTCTCCTCTTTGTAGATAATTAGAATAACCGTAATCACTCCCTGGATGGCCTGTGATTGGAGAGAGCCACATGCCAAACTCGAAATATGAAGAGTGTGTATGTTTCTGAGTGTGTGTGTGTGTGTCTGCATGCTGTCCGCTGCTGACGTGGGTGTGGAAGTATGCACATACATGCCTTCATGAGTGTTTTCTACAGGCACAGAGACGTAGTGTTGTGCCTCTCTGCGCCTCCGACGGCAGCAGCGCTCCTTTTACTTCATGTCCCCGGGATTCATGTATTCGCTTTTCGTTCTCAGCTGCAGCTATTAGGGAATTAATCCATGAGATTATAAAAGCCTTTCTCAAATATTAATATGTTATCATTTTCCTGGTGGTCTATGATTGTAAACTTAAAGTGGAAGCAGACAACTTCTCAATTGATCAGATATTGACAATAGAAAGTCAAAATTGACCTCGTTTGGAATTTGAGATGTCCTGGTAACAAAATTAGACGCAAGGCTGAGCGGTGCCGCCGTATTAGGGTCTAAATCGTAGATTCATGATGGCAAAGACAACTGGATTACTTTTCCATTTTCTTTTAGAGCAGCAACAACCAGTAATCCCGGACAAAATGTGCGTTTATTTGTTATTACTCCGGATAATCCGAGCATGAAACATGGTACACTTGTACAGTCTGGGGCCTTGAACATTTTCAGAGATGGAGCCATCGCAAAAACCGGCATGTGGCAACCATGGCGTGTCACTAAATAACTTGTGATCTCAAGAACACCAGTGGAATTTAACTCGTTGTCACGGAATAAATGGAGGAATTGCATAAAAAAAATAAAACAAAAAAAAAAAGTTTCAGATTTGTAAGAGGGGAAATGAACTTCCTGAATTGTTTTTGATTGACGGCTGATTGTTTCCTCCTGACCAGGCGTTTGGCTTCATGTCCCGGGTGGCTCTGCAGGCAGAGAAGATGGACCATCACCCAGAGTGGTTCAATGTTTATAATAAGGTAAGAACTTTACATACGTTATAGCCCAGATTACAATTTTTAAAAAAGGTGGTTGAGGAGTCACTTACAGCGGTGAATTTTTTTTAGTGTCCATTACACAAATCCAGGCTTGTAGAATCAAATGGTGTCATCATGCCGTATTGACAGTGCTACGGTTGGTTTATAACAAATTACAAACACATCGAGATCAATCGGCCCCGGATAAAGTCAGATTTTTCCCATGTCAAACAATCCTCGCTGGTCCACTCAAAGCCTGAAACACACTCCGTTAGTCAGAACTACAAAAAAACACAGTAGCTTCTCACTATAATCCCGTCGTTTTTCTTGCGAAAAGCCCTGCAAATATCTCCACCTCGCCTCCACGAAGCTCCCACCACCTCGACACTCACACACACTCTCACTTTTCCCCGCTTCAGAAATAAAGTAGTGGTTGATATGACAAACCCAGTCCCTGAAAATCTCTCAGCATTAGGGCTGTAGCCACTGAGTTACTGTGTGGTGGACCGGGCCGCTCTGACAGGAATGCTGCTCCTAATCCACTCTTTATTAAAGTGGCTGTAGAACGGTGCTACAGGTCTCTGGGCCCCCACAGCACTTTCCACCAGACACTGACACATAAATCCCACTCAGATTCCACAAAATAGATGATGTATACTGAGCTACTGCTAATATCCCCTTAATATTCACTCATGTTCTGCTCCGTTTTCTGGGTTCTCGGTATTAAGATGCGAGTTTACAAACATGTGGTTCTGAGCCAGAGCTGCTCTCCAGGGAGTAACCTCATTGGTCGAGTCAAACCTCAGTGGGTGGAGCCAAAAAAAAACCCCTCTCCACTGGATTTATCGCAGTTCCTGCCATATAACAGGACATCTTCTTACGACACGCATCTTGTTTGGATTACTGTCTCGCTTTTCATATAAAATACGCTGCAAACTGTGAACTTGATGCACATTCCTGCACAAAACAGTATATTACTTTTGTTTAAATAATGGTCACATTATATATTATTTTGTGTTTTATAATATTTCTTTTTCATATTTGATCATCAATTATTCAATTTTATATTTTTGCTCCTGACTTGCAGTACTTCCGTTTTAACTTTCCTGGCAGTAGACCTAATTTAGAGTCTGACATCTTTCCAAAATTGAGGTAAGAAGATGGTTATCAGTGTCATGTCTGTGCGTTAAAGCACAGCGCAGGAGTCACTATCAAACATAAACAGGAATGATGGGAGAACGGTAGCTTGTTCTCTATCCAAAGTTCTTTATAAAAAAAAAAAAAAAACAACACCTCTAAGGCTCACTAAACAACAATTTGTGGTTTTATGGGGATCTGTGTGCTGGAACTACTTTTTGCCAACACTAGCTGGGCACAGTGCCTGTGTGCAGCTTGACAGTAATGTCACACAGAGACGGAACCAAAACACCGTGCCTGTCGTCTGAATCTGGCAACTGGAGAAGCTACACAGAAGTACTCGGTTAATGGATAAACTGATGTTTGTCAAGAAATATCTACAACACCGAACTCCCCACGAGAAAGCAGCAGCAAAAAAAAGAACAAAAATATACAGTTGCCAACATACAGCAACGTCAGCTTCTGCTTCCACAAACCTGTTTAAACAGGGGTCGTGACATTTAAAGGAATACTCTAACGAAAAACTGTGTCTTGACGATCAAATACTGAACTCCAGTTTGTTTCTCTCCAGAGAACAGCAGCTGTAGTCAGCAGCTACACGTGATGTCAGTGGTGAAAAAACATACAGAAACCACTATTTCAACCAAAACGTCCTCGTACCTAAACGACTAATTGGGTCGATTGACATTTATACCCAAAACAACATATAAATGGTCATTGGCGAGTTCCAGTGACAGGTGTACCAGATTTTCATCATCACATGGCTAACGTTGTGAAATGGTTGCAGTTTAGTTAGTTTTAAAGACGGTTTGTGTTAAAATATGAATGTTAGCTGAAGTTATGTTGAATTAAAATGAGCGAGGTGATAAAGTCCTGTACCTGAGCTGCTACTGGTTCCTGTTTGGGTTGAGTTGTCTCCATGTGCTCTTGAAAAGAGGACACTGACCCCGTTACCAATACTTTACATCATAATTTGATTTAAGTTTAATTTCTTACTTGTGCCCATGCTTCCAAAGTTTTTTACACAAAATTCCAGCCAAACACAATCCACAATCTTATCTGAGAGTCATAAACAGCTTCTGTCACATTAGCAACACCTGTGATTATTGGCATGAACTTAAAATATTCCTTGGCCAGCTCAGGCCTTCATACGCCTCCTAGTGCATGGGGAGAACATTGCACTAAAACAAACATCCAAACATGGTTTCTACAATTAGTCAGTGTTGACTTTTGGTTTCACACGTGACATGAACAGCATTCTGATGAGTGAAAGTCTGGGTTTTATCCCATCTAAAAATCATCTATCCTCCACCATATTTAGACTTTATCGCTCTTTATGCTGCTTCACCTGACTTCCTCTTTGGTTTCCGTCATATTTACTTTGGCCACCAGAGGTCGTCACATCGCAATGAACCAAAATATGGGTCGTAATGAGCTGCTTGAAAACCAAAATGTCCATTTTCTTGTGAGGACAGGCTGATTTCAACAAAATCCACGTCTCCTATATTGATTCAAATGCTTTAAACCTTCCAAGACCGATTAATGAGAGAATTAATAAAACTATTGGTGTTTAAAATTTTGAACAGATTTCCTTCTTTGCTCAAATTTGCTAAATAGATACCAAGCGCAGGTGTTTAACTTGACGACGACAGCTTTCCTTTGCTTGACCTGTTATAGCTTTGTGAATTCAAACAGTGTGTATGTGTCCCCACAGGTCCAGATTACACTGACTACACATGACTGTGGAGGACTGTCAAAGCGGGACATCAAAATGGCGAAGTTTATCGACAAAATCGCAGTTTCAATGTAACGTTTTTGTCTCTCGTCAGGAGGTCTCTCTCTTCTGATTTCCCTGCTTTCAGTCACAAAATGTATTCCTTAAATAATGTCTTCACCATCTCCTGCTGATCCTTCCATCTGTGAAAAAAATCTGTGAAAGATATGTTTTTATTTAGTTTGAAGCATATTTTGTACAAATTTCCTGTATCAATAAATCATTTTTTGGTGAAACGGTCTCGTCTCTGTACTCGTGAGTTGTACACTTCGCAGTGAACTTGCTCTGTGGTTTAGATTAAGGATTGTCTCTCTAACTGATTCAAGCAGATTTAATTTCGTCCTGTGTGTCACTGTGTGGGTTCTCTAGTTTTTCAGCAGTGTTTGTTTTCACACGTGGATTTAGAACAGGGTGTAATTGCTCTGCAGGGCTCTGTCCGGTACTTGCCAGCGATCTAGAAGATACTTTCCCCCCCGCCAGTCCTCCGCCACGCCACATGTTCTCCTGTTGGCCCTGAACAGTGGAGCAAAATGAGAAAAGGGTCAAAGTCGGTAGGAAGGGGATTTATTTGATTTACGGTTTGGTAAGTGATGAGTCAGATAGGGCTGCTGTGTTTTCCTGACTGCATGAGAAGATCAGCAACGAGAAAAGAGTTTAGTAAAAGCCAAACCAGTAGGACTGTGTTTGTGCTGCCAGGCTGGGCTGCAGAATGCCTCTGTCGTGCTCTCTCCTCTGAGCCTGGAGGAAGGACGTTAATGGTTGTCGATTCTCAGGGAAACCCAAGTACAGTGACTGATCCTTAACAGAAACTGGTCTGACCTTACTGGTCCTGAGTCTGGTACTTCTAAAACTCAATTATTAGCACATTAAATCTGTTAAATCTGTACCAAAAAAGGGTAAAAACTGCATGTGTTGAAGTCAGTTTCCCTGTTGATATGTGGTCCTCCTTGTTTTACCCTAACCCCAATCACTTATATTCGCAGCACCTACCTTGCTATCAGTGTACAAAAAGGAAAGGGAAAGCCCCTTGAGCCTGTCGCTGAAATATCAACCACTTCACCCATATTTGTGTTCTCGATTAGAAAAATTAGGTGTCAAAAGATGCTGCTTAATCAGGACAACAGTTTGTGTTTCAGCAGAGCGACGTGTCCTTTGACTGAGGCACAGATTGTACAAGCTTGTTGGCCGCCAGCCGTATGTTCAAGTGCAGCTTTTTGGCCGACACACAGGAAACGTGAGCTGAGACAACAGTCAGCCTTTGACGCAGCTAATTCTTTGATGTCCGTTCGGTGTTTGTCTGAACCGCTAATGTGGATTTGGGCCCTACAGCAAAACATTTTAATGGGAGGAAAACACTCCAGAAACAGACTTGGCCCTGTGGTGTCGATCCTCTCATCCAACTCTCATCAACAAAGTAAAGAACCAAGTTTTCTTAAAGTGTCCAACCAACCCTTTAACTGTATCGAGTACTGGATATTTAAATGTCTGACAGTGTACGAGGTAGGAATAAACCTGTGGTGAGCGAACTAAGGCCGATTGTAACTGGCTCCCCCTGAGTTTGCATAGTTATATTTAGAAGATCTCAACAACTGACTGCAGTATTCAATCAGATGAAATGTAGCTGGCAGAAATGGACATGTTGGCGTTGCTCCAGGGCCATCATTAAGACCCATAATGTTGTGGCTTTGGAAATAGGTACATGGGAGAAGTCATCCTGTGTAAGGCTTGGTTAAGGTTGTTAAAGGGTGTAATTCAACCCAAAAAACACATTTTCCTAAACCTAACAAAGTACCTGTGTTGCCGAAACACAAACAGAAAGAAAGTGATCAGTATAAGAATTTGTTTGAAATGGGATGCGAGTCCTTTTCTTAACTACTTCAACCAAAGCACCTTTTTCCAGATATGAACTTTGTTGCTCTTTTGTAAGTTGGGTCACAAAGCTATTACATCACAACAATGTGACTGGTCAGTTGCTTGACGGCCCTGGACCAATAATTATGATATTCTTGCAATGGCACTAACATGAGGAGGATGCAGTGGCTTTTCTAGTTAAAGCAAAGTGTTAAAAATGTGCCAAGATGGCAATTTGACAGTCCACTGTGGGGTGATTGCTTCGGGGTGTGTGTGTGTGATATGAACCTTTAAACATGCCTCCACTCCAATTAGAAGCACGCTTACAGGAAACAGCAATTAGACACCGAGCAGCCAAGGTCATTACAATTAATGCAAATTACCTGGCCCCTGCAAAGTGGAATGGCCTCTGTGGCCTGTCAACCGGTTGGTTCCTTGGATAGCATCAAGCTCCCAATATTCTCAAATGGAACAAGTTCAAGAACCAGCACTTATTTGTGAAAATGATTAAATTAGGTGCACTTGGAATAATCAAAACAAGGAGTTCAGTTTTCTGTCCTTGACTTACATGGTAACTTGAGCCTTATTGGCTGTAGACCGGCTGCATTTACATTAGATTAAATAATTTGTCATATTTTCATCATTTAACAGTGAAGGCCACCCCACACACATGTTGGTGAGGCTAAAGCACATGCTCAAAGTTAGATACATATCATATTGCAAACATGATTTGGGTGTATGTAACCTGCCATTGCATCTGCTGTGTTTTATATTACAATTACCGTGGTAAAGTAATGTCAGCACGTGGTTAAATTATCAAGAGTAGATCTCAGATCTCTGACTGATATGTATATGTACACATATGTAGGTAGTATTTTACTGTTGTAGCTGGTCAAGGTGGAAAGTTTATATGTAGTTTAGTCAAACCTAGGGGATGGACCCCATCCAGAGGGTCAAAAGACACGTCTGAGGGGTCACAAGATGATTAAAGGGCCAGAGAAGATGAACAAAGTAAAACTATCTGAGTGTTTCACAGAGGTAATCTCTCTTTGCAAACAACTTAGCAGCTTTATGTTACCCCTCAAGAAGAGACAGATATGAGAGAGGTCTTCTCATCAAAGTATTCACCGATAAGTGAATCAGTGAGTTTCCCAAAATGTTTCTATTCCTGTAAATCCAAAAAACATTTTAATTGTACTTTTCACACTCTTTATTGTATTTTTCGAGTATGTGTGAGTGAGATGGCAGTGAAGTATCTGAATCAGTCCAAACAACTTTTATTGAGGCAAAAATGATAAACAAGATCTTAAAGTGAGGATGACACACTTTTTTCTCTATATATTCAGTAACTATTGAATGTATGTTTGCTTTTTTAAAATTAAAATCTCTTACTCAGAACTGACCACGAGCCGAATGAGCCGGATGAACATTTGAACTGCTGACTTTTCATTTCAAGCTTTCAATTCGAGGGTTGCAAGGAAGGATTATTTCTCATTCACCAATTGATCTTAGATTTTTTTTCCTGGTTATTGTTTTGTCTAAAAAAAAATGTAAGAAAATAGTAAAAGAAAAAAAAAAATCCAGTTCAAGTTGAATTTACTTATCTTGTACAAGTACCCAATTAAAACATCAGCATTTCCCCATATCTTCATATTATTGCAACCAACTGAATACCCCTCTTCTCACCCTCGCTCGGCCTTGTGGAGCGACACGGCAGACTCTGATGAATTGACAAATGATAAGTTAATTTCTGTCAGACAACTAATAAATTAAATGACTCATGGTTTCAGTCTCTCTAGCTGCTAGGACACCATCATCTGTCCTCTGCAGAAAAGAAGGCGGAGCTTTAAAAGACCAGACAGACGTTCCTCGAAGGCCAAGCCGGTCCAGACCCGGCCAGATGTGGCCCCTTCAGATAATTGGTCTCAGCTGATGGACAGAAGCAGCAGGCAGCCCAGCCAGCCCTCCCATTAGCGAACTCCCTGGATTCTGGCTCCCTAATCCGTTTTCAGCTTCACCTACTAATTCTGCACCGCCAGCAGTCCGGCCTGCACACACACGAGAACCAGAGGGAGACAGAAAGACCGGGGAAGGAATGAGGAAGAAAGAAAGAGGCGGAGGGAGTGGGGAGGGAAGTTGAGGGGGGAATAAGAGGTTGCAGAGGAGGAGGAGAGTAAAAAAGACAAACGTAGAGAGAAGAGAAGGGAAGGAATAAAGTCAAGAATAGACGAGTGGGACGGGCCAGGTGGGGAATGCCTCTCTCTCTTTTTGTGTGTGTAGACCTTGAGATGGAAAAATAATAATTCTCCTGAGCATAAATGTCTAGTGACCGACTGAGAGCGACACAAGAGGGCAAGAGAGAGATGGAGTGGGGGGGTTTCATCAGTGAGTGAGAGGAGAAGCAACGAGCAGGAGAGAGGCTTTCTGGGCTTTTTCCAAGCAGCTGCTGTACGTGATAGCGGCCCATATTTCTCCTCTAGTGTGTGTGAATCACAGTTTCACTCCCCGGCCATGTGGTGGATCTCGGCTAGCGGGCCAGCAGTTGAAATCTGATACAGCCAAATAAAGATAACAAGGTCAAAGAAAGTCAGTCTTGACCTAAGTCTGCTTTTGGAGTCTCTGGGGGGAAGTGAACAGGCCAGCATTCAGCATGCTGGATCCACTGCTGTGGCATTTCACTGCAGACGCAGCACTGATAGTAATAACAGCCTGCGCTCGATGCCAAAAAGTAACCAGGAGCTTAACATTTGCCGAGACATTTGTATGGAATTTGTTATTTGATCAAATGCACCCCGTTTGTACATTTCCCATATGGTGCAGCAGTAGCGACTGGACGACCGCTGACTGTTCTCATCTCTGTGAGCAGAAACATATTGTTGTCTGTTGTGCTGATAAATGGCAGTTTCACGCTGTCTTCTTCCATTTAAAAGACAAGTTGTCACGAGTCTTTCCTTCGTGAAAAGGGAAACACATTTTCTGTGGGATATGAGGGATCATAGTCACGGTTGTCAGCAACAGAGAGGCTCCCTAATACAGACATCCATTACAAACCCTCAGCCTTTTTCACAAGTTCAGAAAAACACTGTTATTAGCTTTGTGACGGGGCATTTTTAAAATAGACCAATGGGATTTAAAATTGTTTATGTAACAGAAGAAGTAGGAGAATTTCTTTAGCCCGTAAAGCCACAAAAAATGTAGACCCGCAACATTTGGAGATACATGATTATTTACCTTTTGCTAGCGTCTATTTGACTCTAGATGGATCCATAATTGACTAAATGAGCATCAAGCTGTGGTGAAGAATACTTGACACTAGAGAATGAGACCATAAGCTCATTATGAAACTGTTTACTGAGGTCATACATCAAGTGAGAAGTAATTTTCTTATAAGCTTACATGCAATCTGACTTGTTTTTTTTTTTTTAAACCAGTGGAGTTTCCCCCCTGCTGGCCATTGGAAAGAATGCAAATTTAAAGGCGTTTCCACATTGGCTCCATCCATATTTTGTCCAGTCTGTGGCCAAGTGGGTGTTTTAGGACAATAGTAAAGCTCAGGATTTTTTATGTATTACTTTTTTTTTTATGGCTGCTCATGAAAATACAGTAAGACCCTACTGCTGTTGAGCAAGTTTTGATTATTATTATTATTAAAAAGTCAGATAAATGGCTTCTTTTTAAAATGAAGTTATGCTGAGTTGAACCAGAATCTTCATACAGTAGCCTGAATTCTTCACTCAGCAATCCAAAGCTCTCTT
>OMLP01018320.1:0-10416 GCA_900302685.1 Spondyliosoma cantharus | reverse complement strand
CCACACACACACACACACCCACCCACACACGCACACACACACACACACACACACACACACACACACACACACACGCCACACTTGGCTGTGAAGTCAGTTCGACTCAGCACGGTCACTAATCCCAAAATGACTGTCATGTGTCATCTTTGTCAGAATTACTGCGGTACTGAGACTCAGTCTTGGCGGTAATTACATCATTTTCTTAGGACACATATAATTACAGTAATTCATGCTGTTGTTCTTTGGCTTGCAACAGTAGGCAGTTATTGGCCAAATGCTCTTTTGACTGCAGGTTCCAATATTTTGTAATCAGACTCCAGCTCCCATGAATCAGAGTTTATCTCCACGCAGCACAGCATAAACGCTGATTTATAGCAGTTAATATTAGAGTCGTTAGGTTGACATTAGACTCAGATTTAAGTGTGATCACAAAGATATAAAATATTTAACTGGGATATAAACAGCATTAGGGTCACATTGTTAAAGTAGAAAATCAATGAGATACGGGAGGTAAAATGAGCAGCTACTGGGCCGTTTGAGACATTTGGCTGATCCTCCTCACCGGGAAGATTTTCAGGAGAATGTCGGTGTCTTGTTCAAGGACTCTTTGTTGGAGAGTTACTGTGAGCGTCCTCGTCCAACCTGCTGTTAGCCTTTAAAATACTTTTTCAGTCATGCTGTAGGAATCAAGTCCACATGCTAACTTTGGTTTGTATCTGAAAAATATGCCTGCTTTGTCTGCGCGTCAGCTAAGGAATACTCGACTCACCATGGCAGGCCTGGTCCAAAATAGAAAGCAGCACACCTGTTTCATACTTTTATATTTCAAACTTACTACACTATTTCCTTTAACAACACTTTCTGACTTTCTTACTCTTTCTGTGGTTAGCAACTCCAAGCCCATTAGTTCCTACCTCTTTAAGAATGCGTTACAAATACATACTTTATTTTTATTTTATTTCTAAAAAAAACACTCAGCTGGACACTGTAGATTTTAATGCTAATGTTACTCAACCTGGAAAAACTAAAGCATTTGTTGGGGGACTGTTTTCAGCTATGGTGTAATACACATTGAGTGTTGTAGTCTGTATTTCTGACGGTGGGATTGTAAATGTGAAAGTGACTCAAATTAAACTACAGTGTAGGTGTTTCTGGTTGTGAAGGAGCGTGTGGCACCAGTGGCTCTTTGGCACGAGGAATAAGATATATATTTTAGGGACTACTAAAGTTTTTTACTGTGGCTGATTGTTGCATTTCCACCATCGATTACATGGGGATGTGTCAAAGCACAGGAACCAAAAAAATAAACTCAGAATCCTTGATCTGAGTCACTCCAGAGGATGATGAGCTAAAAACCTTTAAATAATATTGCCTGTTGAGTTTCAGCCATTTAGGTCTTTGTCAATGCAAAGAATAAATGGTTGCCTTTGGGCTCTATAATATATAGGTTACATAGTCACATGATTAGTTTAGACAGTTTAAATCAAATGATTGACCATGTTCAGCATGCTGGTTGGATAAATGGTGTCATTTCTCCTCACTTGAGCCTTCTTGTATTCTATTCATTGACAAAATAAACTGGTTTGCAGCTGTAGATTTATAAAATGGTAGCTGAAATAAAAATGCAGTGAGTACTTGACTAATCAGAAATGTTCAGCGCTGCAGGTCCCACCCCAAAAGTTACTGTATCTTTGAAAAAGTCCAAACCCTGGAGCAGGGACTTATTGAGGGGTAAAATAATGTCCCCAGAATGAGATTTAGACCCTGGTCCTGGTGGTGGAAATCTACAAAGTTCATCTGAAAGTTCCCCATCCCGTGGGAAAGTTCCTGTGACAGCTAATGTCTTTATTGAACTAAAGAAACAATTCATACGGCTTTATAATGGTTGTAAACACTGACACAATTCGTCCCAATATCTAATTCGAGTCGACTACATCACCAGTGGAGTTCATTATAAACACACAAATGAATAAACGCAAAATGATCTTTAACACAGATTTTTACAACTTTGATCACAAATGTACAAGAAATTACAGCACCAAATGTAAAGGCCCATGGAACCACCAGCTCCAGAAAAAAAACACCTTTTAATCAAAAACAGACACACCCCAGCCCCACCCTTCTTCAAACATGGTAAAACCAGGAAGTATGAATAGATACAAGATCCTCGTCAGATCCTTTTGCCTGAAGACCAGACAGAAAGTGAGTAACACAGGTGAGACAGCGCCTTGACAAGTCAAGTATGTTGGCAGTACTTAATGGACTGGTTGCAGTACCGGGCCCTGAATCTGATGGTTTGTTCGTGTTGCGCTGAATTTCATGGCTGCCGAGAGCTGCTGACTCACGGAACCTCCTATGTCCGCATCAACTGCAACAGAACAAAATGGAGGAGGTTCTCCATCACCTGCTGTCGGCAATAAAGCAATCACAGGTTTTCTCATCGCACAACTGAGACGTATGTTATAGTAACAGTTGCTAAAGTAGTTACCAACTGAAATGTGCTAAAATAACACACGCCAGCGCTTAGAATAGCACAAGACAAAGGCCATTAAAGGTCAGGTGGCGTTTTGTTTTTGTTTTTGACAGGTGTGTTCCTCCAGCGAAACGCTCGCCTCAGCAGAGTTGATACCTGCACTTGTGCTTACCGCGTGATATCAAGTGATTTTCACAACACCGTGACGGCTTCTGTGAAATTTGGGTTTGCGAAGGTGTGACTGTTTTGCCCTCACACGCCATGTAGGCAATAGTCACCCGATCTTGAGATGTTCTTGCTGTTGTTGCGCTGTTCTCTTTAGTCTGAGAGCATCATAACACGCTTCACCTAAAAGTAGAGATTCCGCCGAAATGAGACCCACTTTGTGGACGGAAGTAATGCCGTATTGAAATAAAATGTCTCTTTTAGTGTAATGACAGTTTTAACTGTGCTGCCGGCAATGCGTGTCTGCTAATAAGGTTGGTCAGTGAAAATGTCTTGTTTTCTAAATGGAGTTTGGTGTGATATCAGTTGCGTATGAGATGGACACTGTTTTAGGGATGCAATCAAGATCAGTGGGTACAAATGAATAAATCAGGACTCCACTGACATGTTACTAATTACATGTACTCAAATACTTAAGTAAAAGTTTGGTCCTTCTTGTGTCACCCACCTGTGGCAGCTACCCGTGACAGTCTGGCTGAACTGTGGTGAGTTCGCACCACAGTGGCACACTACGTGAGACAGAAAGCCACACAGTGATTTGCTGGTGTGTGTGTGTGTGCTGTGGAAACACCTCCTCTCAGTTAAAACTGAAGAAAAAAAAGAAAAAAAAAAAAAAAAAAGAGACAGGACAACCCCAAAGTCTGTTTGACACAATAAACAAAAGCAAAAATCTCCAGTTAGTGTTTGTGATGTTGTGAGTTTCATGGCAACCGTAATCCAAAAGCACTCAGATGTGAGCAGCAATTCAGGATTCAGCTTGTTGGTTCACTTTCTTGTCAAGGCCTTTTTTGTTCTCAGCAACACTTGAAAACCCCACGCGTGGTTATGAAAGAGATGGTTTTGTCCTCCTGTAAATCATTGTGCAGCTGTAAAGCAGTTTACCAACATTTACTACACATCACATTTCTTTTATATTTTAAATCACTATTTTCCACAAAGGTTTTTGGACTGAATGCATTTTTCCTCCACTCTGAGCGGCTCATTACTTTTGACAACCTGCAGATATTGTAATGACATTTGAAATGCGCCTTTAAATAAGTCATCTATCATAGCGTGTGTCCGATTTTATTGATTCACTGGAAGGTCAAAACATTACAACGCGATAAACTTTGCTGATAACAGAAGCAGACAAGATCTTCATTGTGATGGATCTCGTGCAGCCCAGTCGATAGATAAAGGCGGTACGTCTCTGCAAACAATGGATACATTAAATCTGTACAGAAGGTGGTGGTGGTGGTGTGGCACCGAGGCAAGATGGTTGCCAAGTGACAGGCAACTCTGTGAGATCACTTCACCTGGGCAATTTAGCGACAGGTCAGGATTTTGTTGGGATTACTTGCAGCTGTTTAAAACTTTATATTTTAGGCCAAAACGTGACCTTTTTCTTGCTCTAACCGGGTGTTTTTTTTGTGCCTAAACCTAACCAGATCTCAATCACAGTATTACATAAATTTCAACATATTTGTATGATATGAAACACACAAATGTATAATATCTGCGGCGTGCCATGAATGTACAATGTCAATATTTATTCTGGTGATGGCCTTGGCACATTCCCTGGCCCTTGTAATTTGATTTACAAGCCATATACAGTGTTGTAAAAAGTACAAGTGGAGAATAAAAAAGAAAAGGAAAGGTACACCCTAAAATGAAAACTCAGTCGTTATCTGCTCACGGTCGGGGGAGGTTTCACAGCAAAACAGCGTTGCAGTATTCTTCTAACAAGTGAAGGTAGATGGGGACCTGCTTTAAAACATTAAAACAAAACATAAATTGGCTCAATACAGCTCACCTTGCATATCAGATATAATCTAAGTTTCTGGAAGCCCTGAGATAACAAAATTGATCTAAAGAGACGTTATTAACACCCTAAACTGACAGTTGAGCCTGTCAGATGCGCTGCCCACTAATGCTTTTAGCTTACAGTGATGATTTTAGTCGTAAAAAAGGATATGAATAACATCTTTTCAATTCAATTTAGGATCTCTTTCTGGAGACTTGGATTACGGCAGAAAAGTTGCTCAGGAGAACGCCGCAACACTGTTTTGACGTGAAACTCCAGAAATGTTTTGTGGACTACAAAACCCGTCTTTCCATCGGCACGTCGCTGAGTAGACAATGACCTGAGTTTCATTTTTGGGTGAACTGTTCCTTTAAGTATAAAAAGTGAACTATACCCACATTTACATTATTCTATGGGTTGACCGATAATTGTCCATGGCCTTTATCCGTTCTGATAGTCAGCATTTTTTTGATGATCAGAATTGTCGTTTAAAAAAAAAAAAAAAATTATCTGATTGCGGCGAAAATAATCAATTAAAAAATGTGCTGCTCTGATGCAGCATGCAATCTGCAAAGTAATAGTAAATAAAGCTATCAAACGAGTATAAAGCACAATATTTTCTGTTGGGTTAGCGTAGCAGAAAAAAGAAATACTAATGTGAAGTAGCTAAAAATGCACTTACTTTTCATCACTGACCAAATGAAAATGGCCGCTCGTTCATAATGCTCAATACTCTGTGGCATGCTGTAGGCGACGGTCAGCCCTGATGTAAAGTGCTGTGCCGGCGGCTGTCTTGTTGTTGGGGTGCAGCAGCTGCCTTAAAAAAACGCCCAGAGAGATAAAAATCACTCATTAAGAGAGATGAAGGCTGCTGCTGCCATGTCCTAATAGACCCCTGCTGCTATTGTTTGATTACAGGGTCAGTATTGTTATATTACAGAGTCTAGGCAGCGCTTCTGAATAAACTACAGGTTTGGATGTAAACAGGCGCTCGGTGTGTTTACAGGATGCAGCAGCTGCAGTGCAGGTTTCAGGATCAGAGGAGCTGCTGCAGGCACCCGGGTGGCAGCAGCAGGAAACTAACAGAAGCCGAGCAGCATTTGGTTCATAGCTGAGGGAAGGCCTCGGTTTTGGCAGCGCTTGTTTTGTAATTCGGGTACACCAGATGGGCGGGGTTGAGGAGATTATTGAGATGTCTGTCAAGGAAGTTTGTAAGTGTACGCGTGGTCATTCATGGTGGCTTTTTTTTCTCCCCGCTAAACTCTGTTCGTCAAACGCTGACATGAAATATGATTGTGGCTAATTGCTGTGCCACCACGATGAGGACATCTTTAATTTTTATAAATGGAGTGTGCTGCTTTTTTTATGCAACCATTAAGCATATCTGCGAACGCTCTTTTACTCTGCTGTCTTGGTTTCTTTACTCTGCTTCCTTCACAGCCCACTGCTTCACGGTGGCATGGCCGTGTTCACCGTTCAGGGGACCCCGGGGCAAAAAACAAACTGTTGGGCCCCTGTCGAACACCCTCACAGCAGCTTCATTATTCGACCACATTATCTTATTATCATAAAGATTTTATATTATACTACAACTGCCACACATCATTATGTTTGTTTAAAGGACATAATATTGCTCGACCTGCCTTAATTGATGGTCCTACGACACAGTGCACTTTTGGGTGTCTGGGGCAGTTGCTGCTTTGCCCTGCAGGCATAATTCAGACAGCAGTGTTTTCTTTAGATAATCAGAATAAAAGAACTAAATGAATGTAGTTGATTTATTCTTCAGTTATATACAGTTTTAAAACGTCAATTAATAATTTTTTTATTTACAACTGACGGCCTTCAACTGACTCGGTTATTTCCACTCCTGATCAATCTCCTGATAATTTAATTAATTCATTAATGAGTTGATTTTTTCAATATGAATGTCAGAAAACATATCTGAGAAGCAGGGGTGAGAGAACGGTTGCGTCCTTTTCTTTTCCAACACCTCCTCTTTTCTCCTGCTGTGTCTTTAATGTGTTAACACTCTGTATCAATGTAATCACGAGTGTGTGTCTCTCACACACAGGTCTGTGACCATCAGCCATCATAATGTGTTCAATGAAGAGAAATTATCCTACAAACACATTCTTCTTTTATGCATTTGATTCTCTCCCTCCCTCGTGTCTCTGGTAATTCAGGAGAAGTGGGGACTTCCCTTCCCGAGAAACACTAGTTCAAATATTTACCGTGTATGTAGCGTCGTGTTGAACTTTGCCCTCCAGGTTCATGCGCGTCCACGCTCCTCATTTCTAACTGGAATCAGGTATTATGGGTAACTTTTACGACAGCGCGCGCGCTTTGTTTTTGTTTTTCTGTTGCCATTCACCACGAGCCTCCGGTGCACTTCGTCCTCTCGTCACACTTTTTTTTTCCTTTTTTTCCACAAATCAACAGCGGGTAGATGCAATTAGAGGCAATGCACGTGCCCGCGTCGACTAAACTGTGCTGTCCCACCGTGCACGCGGGCGCGCCCAAGGAAAGAATTTTGAGGCCGCGCGCGCTGCTGGTGTGACTGTTGTGACTTGTTATGAATGGTGAAGCTCAGAGAGACAGAAACACTGTCTGCAGGAGCTCTATGTGAATATATATGATGATAAAATCACCTGAGGTTTAACATTAACTCACTCTAAACCTCACTGACTCACCACGTGTGGATAGTGAAATATTGATAGAGCCACTACAGGAGATAAACTCAGCCTCAAAGCATCAAACTGTCCAGAAACTGACTTGCGAGTGACAGAAACAAACTTTTAAGTGTGGCAAAATATCGATGGCATCTGAAGTTGAACATAAACTCACTTTTTTTTTCATATATACTACAAGTAAAGATGAAATATCATTGGGGTGCTCCAAGATGATTCATTGAGAAACAATACAAGGTCAACAAAACACACAAGTGCCAGACACACACTTGTAAAATGTTAAAGGAACATTATTGACATTATAGGAGATTTATTTTTCAAAAGGGGACGTAAAAGTCGTGTCACACTCACTATTAAAGTGCATATTGCTGTAACATTATAGAGACATTATGGGAAATAAACCCACCAAATAGCCTCTGAGAGCCAAGATAAACTGACTTTTGACCGTCAGCCACATTCAATGTTATCGTGAAATGCTATGGGAATATCGTAATCACTGTAAGAGGCACTTTTTACACCTTAAAGTCAACATAAACTCGCCTCCCGTGTCACAGACTCACTACTGTCAGTGTTACAGAAACATTATGGAGCCCCTACAGGAGATCAGTTCACTGAAACTGACTTCTGACTCCTAGAAACACTGTGGTGAAATATTAAAGGAGTATCATGTAGTATCATGAAATACTGGAGTTGTCCAGGAGTTTGATTTGTGAAAAAGCCACCAGAAGGTCAATAAAACCAATGAAAAGGTGAATTAGTAAAGGAATATCATAGACGCGATATGTTACGGAGTCATTATAGGAAATAAATTCATGAGAAAAGAGCCCGAGGGCCAAGATAAACTCACTTCTATGTTTTCCAAAAAGGCACCTGAAGGTCAACACAGTACACACCAAATAAAGATAAAACCAGTGATGTAACTAAGTACATTTACTCAAGTGTTTTCTGCTACATGTTGAAGTCAAATATTGTACTAATTGTACTCCACTACATATATTTGATTACTTAGGTTACATGCTACACATATTAGATTATTTTATCAACATCACATCACATCAGATACTTTAAGACTTTTACTCGACTTTTACTTCATCTGGGTGACTTTCACTTTAACCGAAAGTAATGTTTAACGCGATATCTTTGCTTTTACTCGAGAATGAGCGAATATACTGCATATTTGAGTAAAAGCAAAGAATATTGTAGAGGAACTAGAATAATAACCTAGAAGCCATCGTACTTTCAAGAGTCAGATTATGATTAAAAAAGAATAAGAGGATAGGATTAAGTTAGAGCCACCGTAGAAGGTACATTTCCCAAAAGGACAAAATAAACTCACTTTTCATAGATAAAATATTACAGAGCTAATACTGGATCAAATACGAGAAAGACGCCATAATATCAAAAACACATCTGAGTGCCAGACACTGAAATATTGAGGAATATTACAGAAGATACATTTTTCAAAAGGGGACGTAAAAGTGACCGGGCTCGTGTCAGACTCGCTATTAAAGTAAAATATTGCAGCAGTTCACTTAAAAAGGCATCCGAGGGCACTACGCTGATTTACGAAGGGGATATTAAAGCCACCGTAGGGGATCCTTTCCATGAATGCACCTCGAGGTCAGCACAACTCTAAAAAAAAAGATGAAATCGTTGGAACATTATAGAGGGACTAATGATAGCGAAAAAGCCACAATGAGTTCAAGATAAACTCACTTTCGGGGGGTTCAGAACGTTGCGGTGAAATACTTTGGGAATCTTAAAGTCACTGAAGGAGACACAGGAGTCCCACATAACTCATGTTTGACTGCAGGCAGGCAACAAATCAACACGAAACATAAAACTGAAATATTCTAGAGGGACCACAGAATAATGATTTCTTGCATTTCAGCATGGCCTTCGCACGGGTCGGTGTTTGGGCTCAAACTACCAAAAAGCCACCAAGAGTTCAAGACAAACTCCTGAGATTGAGGTTATTATAAAGCCACTGTGGAAGATACATTGTCCAAAAGAGACGCCCCAAAGTCAACATACAACCTCAGTTAAGACAAAAGAGTGCAGAGCTTTACGAGAAGTGCTACCAATAAGCCACCAGGAGGTCAAGATTTAGTAAATAATGGCTACAATAGAGGAATATTAGTGCCAAACTCGACACGATGCCTTTAAACACTGCTTTGGATCACAGTTTGTTGACCTGTGTTCCTTGAACAAGTCGCGTAATCATTTTTTCTTGGAGCTGTTTTAGAAGCTGCAGCGTCCGAACAGCCTCCCTCCCTCCCTCCTCGGAGCCCTATCAGTGAAAGCACACAATCATTACCGCCACATTTGTGCAGCGCGCTAATATCAGTCTGACTGTCAGTAATATAGATATGAGGTGTCAAGAACGCGAGATACGGTATTGATTGAATTCATATCGTTTTGCGCTCGGAGGAAGGAAAAAAAAAAAAAAACGCAGAGGCGGAGGAGCTGCTGGTTTTGCGCATTTCTGCAGCTCAAAAGAAACGACATGTAAGATCATTTATAAATCCTTCAATCAGTTTAAAAATAGACGATTGGGATATGATAATGTGAGGCAGCAGGTATAGGCTCAGAAAGGTGAGTGCGCACGCCAAAACCTCCGCGTGTCTGTAGATTGAATCCGGTGTGATGAGGCGCATGTGGGACTATTTTCTGCACTGAGCGGTGAAACATGGCTATTATTAGGATTATTATTACACCCGCCGAATAACAGTACCCACAGAATATTAGGGAAGGCTTTTCACACTGATCCTTTTTAATATACTGAGGTCTGGACGTTTTCACTGAACTCATTTTGGATTAATTTCTTCTCACAGAGAAAAGGGTATTTTAGATGCGCAGTTTAAATCCTTCAAACTGAACAGAAAAGACTAAATAAAAGGTAATGTTTTAAAGCCCGGATAAGTGCCGGCTAGTCCCATTAATCCTTCCGAAATCTTCATATACCTCAGATAATCCCCCCTTTTTAAACTGAGCGGATCAATACGCAGCCGACGTGCTGCCAATGCGTTTGTTGTGGCTCCTCTGAAAAACAAATCACTCCGCAAAAACAGAAAGAGTCCTCTGAAAACATCCTTGAAATAAACCTCTCTTTTTCCTGGAGTTTTATTCAAACAAACATGTTACCATAAACACATGAGTGACTCTGAATCACCTTTTTTTCTTTTCTTTTCTTTTTTTTTGTATACAGTTTAGGCTAATGAACTTCTGCAAAGTCTTACATTATC
>OMLP01018318.1:0-12516 GCA_900302685.1 Spondyliosoma cantharus | reverse complement strand
TGTGTCTGCTTGTGTTTGTGTGTGTGTGTGTGTGTGTGTGTGTGTGTGTGTGTGTGTGTTTATAATCACCATATCATGTCATTTCCAGAGGAGCTGATTCCGACTCCTGCAGCATTTTTCAGCTGCTGGTAATTAGTGGATGTTAAGACACAGAGAATTATCTGCTTCAAAGTCATTCACAAGGCTGATAACTGCTGAGAGCGTGTGTGTGTGTGTGTGTGTGTCTGTGTGTCTGTGTGTGTGGGTGTATGTGCATGCGCTGTCAGTCAGCTGAATTGCCTTGATTAAGCAGCAGATTATCAGGATTTTCTAATTATTAGGGAGTTATTAAAACTGAGCTGAGGATTATCAGCCTGAAACACTGAAATGCTTAAAGACTGAAGGAAGTTTTGAGATACTGAGATACAGACACATTAATACACTAAAACAGTGAAACAATTGAACTCTGAAAAAGTGAAACAAATAATTTATCATAAAGTCTGTTTGGTGGATTTAGCAGCACCTGCATTCTACTAGTGCAAGAGGGAGGGATTCAAAATGGCACCGTGAGGGACTGAATAAGGAAAGATTTGGTGGGTTCAGCACAGATGGAGTAAATCCAAATGGAAAGGTATCACAAGTTCAAGTTTGTGATGGAGAGGTATCGCAGGTCCGAGTGTGTGAAGGAGAGTTATCACAGCTCTTTCCTTCCTGCTGCTGTCAGTGCTCCCAGTAGACCTCACTGTGCACTGTTCTGTAAAAACCCTACACATAACCCATTTCTCATTTTGGTTTGCACCATTGGGCAGTTTGTAATAACATATTTATTATTTGTAAATAACAATACACTGCCGCGCTGTTTATTTTGTACAATAGTATGTATATACAAGTCTAATTCTATTTCTTACCTTTTATTATATTGTTTGTTTTTTTACTATTATTATTGTTTATTGTAATATTACTGTCATTTGGCTGCTGTGATGCAGAAATGTTCTTGTTTGTGAAATAATGAAGCAATTCTGATTCTGATTCTGAACTTAATTAGAAAGAAGGGATTCAATATGGCCCAATGCAATTTTTTAAATTCATAGAAGGGATTCTCAATGTAAATGTACAATAAACAATTCAAAATCACATAGAAGCATTACAAATTTTAAAAAGAGGGATTAAAACTGATGAGAAGAGAAAATCATAATTACAAAATGAGAACATAAAATTTAATGAAAAATGTAAATAAAATTAAACAGATTAAAATGGGGAAAAGGAAGGATGAAAATGGTGTGATGAAGTGGCTAAACAGAAGTGCGGGTGGGGTTAAAAATGGCACACATGGAATAGAAATTATAACAATAATGGATTAGAATTCGCACAACTGGAGGAATTCTAACTGTAAATTGGTATTAAAATGGCACATGGTAGGATTAAAAAAAAAAACCAAAACTCAAAATTACTTATGAAAAGAATGATGGATTCAAAATGTAAATAAACTGAACAATTTAAAATGCTATGATGTAGGATTTAAATTCAAATGAAATGAAATGTCACATTGAGGACTGAAATTGAAAGGAGGAATTCAGAAGCAAGAATGGATTAAGAATGGCACAATTAACTGTTCAAAAATGAAAAGAAGAGATTAACAATGGCACAATGAAAATGGAAGCATCTCAGTGGTACCACTAAAAATAAAAACAGGATTTCTCAGCATGCTGGAGGAAACCTTGCCTGTTCTGTTGACTTCACCATAGAAGGATTTGTCAGAGTCAGAAAGTTGTATACAGCTGAAGGGAGAACAGGGAGGGGCTGCAGAAGGAGAACATGCTAATGTTTGATATCAGTCCTCTCCTGCTGTTTGAATGCTTCATCCTGCTTTGTTATGTATAATTAAAATGTTTTCTATATAGGTGAAAAGCCTCCATGAATGAGCATTTCTAATTGTAGCCAAACCCCCCTCGTTAATGCCGCAGGAAAGAAGGAGGTGTTGAGGGATTAATGGAGAATCTAGTGATCAGCATGGAGGCTTTTCACATTAATTGGACAGTTTTTTTTTTTTATCCAGAGGCTGATTTTTATTGCCATTGTTACGACAGTTTGTTCTGTAAAGTGTTTTATGTAGTGGGTTTTATTAAGACCAGTTTACACAATTCAGTGCAAGGAGGAAGGAGGCAGATCTTTGTTTAGTGGTGTCTGCAGGGAGCGTCACAATTATATTCACAATATCTGTTAATAGAAAAACATCAGCATGGACCTCAGGGCTTATTAATACACACCATAGTAAATATGTGAAGCTAAATAGCAGAGACTGAAAACTTACACCAAGAGAGCCCTAACCACCGGATATAATGAATGAAAAAAAAGAGTACACCTAAATACATAGAACAGTTACCATAAAACATAATACAGAAAACAGCTTCTTAATAGACATACAGTAATGTCCACATTGAAAATCTTTGATATTGTTTCGTAAACCTTGAAATAATCAAGTTTGGGATTTCAGAAAGTAGGTGCAAGTGTCAGTGGTCTTTCTTAATTAGGCCCCGAGCACTACCAGTGTGAGGACCCTATGGTTTCTGTGAGTTCAAAATTTTCTTCTGCCAAAAGAAGTGCATGTTTAGCGGCCTAAACATAGCCCCAAACTCACCAAACTCTGCACAAACGTCACATCTGGTGAAAAATGTTATGATTCAACATGATTGGGTGTGGGTATGGCTAGGGGACTCCATAGCGCCCCCTAACGCCGGGTCATGTGACCAAAAACCTTCTTTGATCGTCATGAAATTTGCAGGACTCATAGGTCTCATTGATATAGCCAGGAATTAATTTGAGGAATTTTTTGCTCCAACAGAAAGTTGGCCATCTTGAATGGCATGTGCCAATTTTAATTTTTCCGGCACTGTTTAGAGGACTTTAGGATGTTCACAGACTCACCAAATCTGGCACGTAGGTTCAAACTCATGAGTACTTTAATTTGATACCACAACTGCCCTCAGGTGCGGCATAATAGCTCAGTAGCGCCCACGAATGTCTTTTTCCCATTTTGTACGTACAGACAAACTCCTAAACACGTCAAAGTTTGCACTTTCATCACGAGTCAAGAACAATTACATCTGCTAGGGTCTGGGCCTTTTCAGTGACAAGATGGCTCCACAGCGCCACCTGGAAGATTTCAAGCATGAAGCCCTGCCTCCTGCATGCACATTCATGCACAACATTTGGTATGCATATGTATCATGACCAGACGAACAAAAAACCCGCTGGACCTATACCCAACAGGAAGTCTGCCATTTTGATACACACCCTGCCTTGTACTTTAACAAACTCCTCTTACAGATTTAACACCACAGACTTCACATTCAGTCAGTATCATGCTCAGACCTTAAAGATGAAAAGTTATCAAAATCTTTTGCCTCCATTATGCCTGGTGGGCATGGCAGTGCGGTCGATGCTTCACAGTAAAGCAGGAAGTCCTTATAACTCCAACATACACTTTCGCATCTTCATCAAATTGGTCACACATCTAGAGGGTGTCACCCTGAATATGTCTATGCATCAGTACTGTGTCATATCCATAGTGCCACCCACTGGACACAGGAACGAGGGCCCAATCATCGCTTTAATTCTTATTCTAAACCATGAGGGGCTTCCTAGTGTCAAATCATGGCTAGACTAAAGCTATGGCAGTGCATGGAACTCTTAACAGAAACTGGATCAATTGCATCCAAAGCACGATCAGACACAGTAAAAGTGACCAAACCATCAGGAGATCAATGCATCAAGCTTAGTTCCCCAAGAACTAGATAATGTTGGTTAAGTATTATAACCCCGGATTCTATGACTAAGTCCTGTCAAAAGTAGTCTGTCTTGCAGTGTCTCAGAGAATGAGTAGCAGTTACTGAACCACTTCTCAGGATAGAAAGAAGGCCAAATGATTGAGTGGTCTAAGAAATACCAGAATTTCACGTTGGATGACTGATGTGCCTGTGTGGAAAAGAACTTCTAAATGTGCTCTGGATGAGATCCTAGTAGTTACTGAATTTACATGTCTGCAAATCCATCTTAATGACATCAGAGCAAGCTCCAGGGGGTGTGATTGAAAGAAAAAGCTAGTAAGTTGGTTGCCTGATTGCCCATGGAAAAGTAAAATGCCACATCAGGCTTGTAAATCAAGTAACTCTTGCCCTGTGGCAAGTGGTAAAAAGGAATAAACACATTTTTCCTAAGCTGATGATGGAATTACAAGAGTGAGCTATTTAAATAAAGATGAAACATGACAAGTAACTCAAGTTATTGTTATTTGATAACAGCTAACAAATTTATTTTCTTTTTTTATCAAACTACAACAGACCTGCTCAGGCAGTTAGCTGAGTGAAAAATGGAGCAAATATCATGCTGTTAAAAATGTGTCCTGTGTTCACTAAACTAAACTGTTATCAACCACAATGACATCTCCATCTTTGTCTCTCTCTCCAGAGTCCCTGTGTTCACCAGCCTCAGGTTTATAATCATCTTCATCTTAATCCAGACAACAAACCAAAAACAGACCACCAGGAGACTGAAGACTCAGTGGGTGATTGCTTCAACCTTCCTGTGAGGAAACCATTTTCAGGATGACATCATACTGGACATAACTATCAGCATTTGGAAACTAAACTGATTTTCCAAAGCAATGGCAGCAACAACATGAGGAGTGACCACAGCAATAATGACAACAACAATAGCGACAACTGTCGTATGACAACAATCAGCGACAGAAACTGCAACAGGAACAGAACATTGGGAGCAACAGCAGCAATACGTCAACTATCTACCAGCTTAAAGAAACAGCCGAAGCCTTTAAAGCCTTTCTCTGATTTTTCATCTGTACAAACTTTACAACAAGCGCTTATCTTGTTTCACTCCTCTTTTTAATTTAAAGGGGATGAAATAATAATAAAAAAAACAGCAACTGAAGAGCAACGCCCTCATCGAAGCCAAAGTCAGGTTGCAAACTGCTGGACAGCTTTTGATAACTCTACTAACTCTTACTGAGCTCTTTGATGATTTTGGTTGTTTGTGGTGATGGATTGTCGTCACTTTTAAAAAAAGTCTTTATGGGTTTTCATGAAATAATAAGAATTTACATGAATATGAAATAGAACAATTGCTTATTTAAGAAATTTTTTATACCTTGATAGACCCCGCGTTTACATTTCTTGGACTGGAGTCAATAAATGATTATATTCACAATCGTTTGTCGGTGCTTTTTTTTTCTTTTTTTCAAAGTGGTAATAAATGACTGTGTTTCTGACTGTGATGTCAATAAACATTCTACACACAGCTGACAGCTCAAACTTTAAGGAATAATACAACATTAAAGCACTAATTTGCTGTCTTTCTGAGAATGAGATGAGAAGACCGATATCAGTTTCATGTCTGTTGCTGTGTCAAAAATCACTAACTAGCCCCTGTAGTGGACTTATAACGCTATTTCTAGTGCTGTCTGAATGTATAGTGAGATTTATTACACTCTATATAGTCGACTCAAACTGTCCCACAATACACTCTGAAAAATAGTGTACAGCTGATGGTCACCAAGCATTAGTCAGGGTTAGAAATGGTGCCTGAACAGGCCTGTGAGACCTGACCAACTAGAGCAGAGTGGGCTGATAGAGAGGTTGGCCTTAAAGCGAAACTCTCGCCAAAAAGCAACCTAGGCTTTATTTGTGAATGTACATGAGTCAAACCTTCATGTAAAAGCATAATTACGATGAAAGACACACTTTTAAGATTTACGGTAGTTTCGTTTTCGGGTCAAGGTCATTTACAATGGGAGTGCAAGGGCACTCGTAAACTAGCATCACAAATTACTATGTTTAAAACACTTAGAAGACTCGACACAACATGAAACTTTGCTCATGGCATCATCAGGGTCTCTACACATGAACACGACCATTGAGAACATTGTTTGACTAACAGAGTTTACTAAATAGCAGGATTTTGAACTACTCACCTTAGCTGCTGTCTCTGGCGAGCGGCCGTCATGGCAGTCAAAAAGTATCCCAAACTACCGTAAATCTTAAAAGTGCGTCTTTCATCGTAATTATGCTTTGCCATGCCATGAAGGTTTGACTCATATACATTCACAAATAAAGCCTAGGTTGCATTTTGGCACTAACACCAGCAGGATGACTCTTGAGGTGGGTGCATCAGTGTCTCAGTGGCCACTTGTAGGGACAGGGGTACTCTCAAGCACCGGACCCAGCTCAGGAAACAAATGTGTGTGGCATCTTCTGAGAGAGCTGGAGACACTGACATGGTGAAATCATAGATGAACCCAGCACAGTTTTAACTTTTGTTGAAACTGCACATTAAACACATTCTATGACAATATTCTTCTGTTTTTTAAGCATATTCTTGTCATTGTTTTAATAAGTTGTTTTCTCTTTCTTGTCTGTCTCTCCCTCTCTCTTTTCCTCTTCTGACAAAGCACTTGTTTTGAAATGACACATTGAACAGTCACATTTGGCTGAGTGCTCCCCAGAGGATGAACCGTTTAGATTTTAATTAGCCCATGATCTTTCCTTTTGTGCCACTTTCAGAACAAACTTCATTTTCAGCTCCACTGCTGGCAAGACTCTGAGAATATCTTAATCCTCAGTATGCTGTTTGTTCTGTCAGATACTTGGCACTAACAGTTCTCAGTCCAGATGTTGGACTCTGTATTAGTGACTGTATGTGTCAGTGTTCACTGTGTGTGGTGCATGTGTGTGTGTGTGTGTGTGTGTGTGTGTGTGTGTGTGTGTGTGTGTGTGTGTGTGTGTGTGTGTGTGTGTGTGTGTGAGTGAGTGAGTGAGTGTGCGTGTGTGCGCGCGTGTGTGTGTGTTAAAGACTGAGTGAAACAAACCAGTCTGCCAGCTCTGCCCTCATTTGCATCTGCTAATGGCTGTATGATGCCAGTTTCTGATCACTTCAGCTACACATTTAAACCCCCCCAACACACACACACACGCACACACACACACACGCACGCACACACACAAACGTGCACACACACACACACACACACACACACACACACACCTCTCTTTCTTTCTCCCAGGGATTTCTGTTTTCATCCTGTAACAGCAGCTCTGATTGTGCTCTGCATCAGAAAACACCAGCTGAGGCCAAATAGGACACATGAAGCTGTAGCTGGTAGTGATGCTTTAGTTGATCATGAGAAGGCTTATAGATTTACACTTCAACTTTATAGTCATGAACATTGCATTCCAACACCATTGGGGATTCATTTGCTGCTATAACAGCATCTACTCTACACGTTTTAGGATTTCGAACAGATTTTGGAATCTGGCATCAAGGAATTGCTCCCATTCAGACACAAGAACACTCCAGTCAGAGAAACTCAAGGAAATTATAGTCATATAGCTGTATCTGGTTAAAGGCTCTTTGAGAGAACTTTTAGAATCTGGGAATCAATGAGGGTATTGCAAAAATACCAAGAACTTCAATACCCAAGGAGGAGACTGGGGTGGTCAAGGGAAATGCTGCGCTGTAAGGGCCTTCCCCAAACTCTATAGTGTATATACAGTGGAGTCCAGAAGTCTGAGTCCACTGTAAGATTATTATTATTGCTCAAAATATTAGTATTAATAAAACTGTGGTCAATCCCACCTCCAGTCCAAAAACCCTGGTCAAACTTGCCCCCAGTTATTTTGTGGTGCCTGTATATAGTAAATATTACAGTAATGTGGTGTAAGAACAGAACTCAAAATAAAAGCACTGACCTATGAATGCAATTTCACATTTATTCAGTCAGTCAGTCTGTTAATTAATTGATGAATTAATGAATTGAGCATTTAAAGAATTAATTAATTGATTATTTACTTTATTCATTTTACATTTTACTGATCACATTGAAATCCTTAGAAGATGGAGGCCATGGCATTTCAATTGTGTGAATAATCGGTCCAGCCTAAAAATAAACACAATGTCAGGCGCTTCTGATGAGGAATTTCAAAATTAAAGCCCACTTGATCGTCATATATTTTCAATATTTAGCAAATGTCTTTTTGTTTATTTTCTTTCATAGGCTTTAGTTAGATTACTGATCGGAAGTTTAGATTGAGTTTTGTTTGTTATTTTGGCCCGAGCTCACTCTGAACAGAGGCTTCACCACTGTATATATATTCACTATGTATAGTTGCACTTTGTCGTTGTAAATAAATTATTATTGTTGTACATACACTTTGGTGTCATTCGTTTTATGTCACGCTTTGGCACCCCTAGGCCGAGTGTAACAGATATGCATACAAGTTGTGTTCAAATATTTTTTACACAAACAAATGGGACATTTTTGTTTTGTTTTTAGTACCTGCATGCAGTGGCACTGGCATCTCCACCACAACTGTCCAGAATCAAAATATGACTTCTTTTATATGACTTAAACTGTCTACTGAAAGATATGAATGTGACTGGACCATTGTCCCAGTGACAGTTCTGTGCAACAGGTGATAAAAATATATGAACAATTAATTTGTATCTGCCAGCCGAGGCATCTAATATAACATATTTTTCCTATTTTTGATGTTATCACCCAGTGAGCATTTTTCTATGAAAAGACATTTAAAAAAACCTTTATTATCACCACGTTAACAACTGGTTCAAAACTTGAAAAGACTATTTGAAGATGTTAATTAAACATTCAGATTTGGACCATATTTCACTGGGATTTTCAATACTGGATTTGAACTGAGAAAACAGTATGTGGATTCTTTTAGTCAAGTTCTATGATGATGAATGCTCTCATCTGCACAAGATAAAAGATAAAATTGACGAACATGGACAGGACACAAACCAGCAGCTTTACAGCAGTAAGCACAATGTTTTGTTTTACATTAATGTACAGATGCACTCCCATTATGATGTCCTGGAAGGTTTTTGTGAGCAGTACACAGACTTTATATATAGTTCATTATTTATTTTATATGAAAAAAATTAAATGCGTTGAAATATATCACATTTCACCCGTCAGTGTAATATGACTTTGGAGAAATACTTTCACATTAATCCATGAGAGCAGGAAGCATTTAAAATGTGGGTGGGGGTTGTCCCCTTGAAATCTTTACAGTGATTTGGGGTATAGCATGGGAAAAATTATTCATTGTGCCCAAGAACACATACTTGAATCTATTAAAAAGGTCATATCAATTGATTCAATAACTAATTTATAATGGCTCTGTGGGACAGGCCCATGATGTACTTTTTAGGCAAAAAAAAGTATATTTGCTAACATTTCAAATAGTAACTTAAAGTAAACACAAAGAAGCAAATAAATCACGAGACATCTGATAATTTGTGTTGCGTGTGGCCATGACATCACTCACTCAGACATTTCCTTCAATCATTGTACTGTGCCTAAAACCCCATGTCTTTCCTTTCCTCATCAGGCTGGCACACTCAGGCTGACACACCTGCAGTGGATCTGAAATCGTTACCGCCCAATTACCGGCCTGTCATATAAGCCAGCAAGTTCAGTTGCTCGAGAGGCACAGACCCAGCAACACCTTAGTCCCACATTATGATTTGTTAAATACTTCTTTCTTTCAGTAATCTTTGATTTAGTTACTTTATTTTGGCCTGGAGATTGCTGGCAGTCCTACTTTTCCGTTTAGTTTTTAGTTTATACTTTGGTTTTGTCAGGCATTTTGCTGAGTTTGGTCGGTATCTCCAGGTCCCTTTTGGTTTGCTGACTTCTTTATTTTGGTAAAGTATTTATATTACATTTCAGCTATGGTTTCATTAAAGAATGTTTATTTCCTTGTGGGAACAGTTGGTTAATAAAACCTGTTAAAACGTTATATTTTCTAGTGTCCCTCTTTTATGTTGGGGTCTCCAATTTGAGCCACGGGGTAATTTCTTTCTTTGGAGGCCGTAACATTGATATCCTCATCTGCATATGAGGCACTGACTCACTCAGCACTTTTACTTTGCACTCTGGTTAGATGTAAAACTGTATTTCATGGTAATTGAACTTGACAGTAAAGCTAAAACTAATCCAAAACTGAATCTAATTTTGCTATATGGACAGTAATAATAGACTTTTCAAATCCACTCAGTTTTTTATTTCATTGCACACAATGAGATGCAAAGTGCTATGTACTGTAGCTTGCATCTAACTCTTGTATAGTGTTTTTCTCGAAAAATAGTCAGCCAGTCAAGGCCAACCCAGCCCAGCAGTCTTATGACAGTCTTATGACAATTTTGCGGCGACTGCATGTTAATAACGATCAAACCTAGCCGAACGAAGTGAAACGTCACACACACCCTCATTGCTACTTAATGTTAGCTTACTAGTAAGATGACATGATGCTACTGCTAGCTAGCATGATTATATCATGAATGCTCGGTGAATATAAAAAAAAATATATAATCAAAATTACATACCTTTCTCCTTTGCACGTTTCTCCTGCTCTTCTTTTCTGCGCTTTCAAAAGTGCGCCCCGGATGGCTTTTGCTGTTTCATTTTCCATGGACTGTAACCCCTCGACACGTAGCCAACCGACGAACTGCGCATCAGTGTGCTCGCTAGCATGTTGTGACCATGACTTGTAACAGCAAAAGGGGCTATACGTCACAATTGTCATTTCTTTTACTTGCGTTTAATTTATCTTCTATGTCAAAGTATTGTTGTAGATAGAGGGATGGCAAAAACTGTTGAAAAATAAATAGACATTATAATTTTAATTATAATTTTTTTCTCACTGCATATTTGGCTTCTCTAACTCTGTGGCACCCTAGGCAAGTGCCTATGTCGCCTGTAGGAAGGACCGCCACTGCTGCAACCCCTTGGGCCAAAACCATCAACAGTTTTTTTTCTGCTAATCTACTGTTTCACACTCCAGTCCGGTAGGTAGCAACAATGCGCATTTAAGTTGGATGCCAGCCAGCAGCCGGCAGCCGCCCATGCTCGGACGGCCTGTAACCTGGAATTTGGGCAGATGCTTTTTTGGGCTTTCTGTGGCTCAAAAGTTGCGTGCGCACCCCCGTGATTTGGGTGTCTTACAAATTGCATACTTTTATTTTTACTATTAGTACATTATGCAGCGTTCGCTACAATGTACATGCTGTTGCTTTCAGCATGCATAAAACTGGCACATACTACTTCATTGTGAAAGTGCGCCTCAAACTTTGACCTTCTCGCTCCCTAGAATGTAGTACGGACACTTGAATGCACTTTCATCTGTCGTTTGCCATCCGTCATTCTGTCAAACGAACTGACATCTTACTGACATCTGATGTCAGGGAGCCGGAAAATGTTTGTGCCCTCGTTTATACTTGCGTGACACACCGCGATGTATGTGACATATCTTCCGCTGCACAGAGGATTGTGGGTCAGAATAGTCAGAAAAGCATGCTGACTTGCATGCTGCAACTTGTGACCACATACAGAAGGACATCATTGTATTTTTGCATATGGCATTTCACATACTTCATATGGGACAAATATTTTCTGGCATACAGAAAGTATGGTAGTATGAGAAGTGGAACGCAGGGATTCTCTCATTTCTGGTACCGGGTTGCCGGTTCTTCCCCCCACTACCTCCTCCATAACAACCTCTTTCCCTTTCTACTGGCACTGAGTTGCCAGTTACCCTCCCCTTCACCTCTCCTCTACAGCAACCTCTCCCACTTTTTACTGCCACCAGGTTGGCACCTAGCAGCTCAGAGGAGAGAAACATGAGGGACAGGCAGCCATCCTTGCTGCACAATACAATTCCTCCAGATGTACCTTTCCTTCAGCTTCAGGCTTCAGAAATTCATCTAGCAACCTCCTCCCATCTTGGCATACCTTTGACAACAAATCCTTGCCAGTAAATACATCTACCTAGCTGAGCTACTCTTACCTCCCTCAACCAAACTTCTCAACCAAAAGTGACGAAGGCATACTCATCATGCATGCTAAAGTCCCAAACTCATTCTAAAGAATGAATCCTTGAACTGATGATGAACAAATGGTCAAGTAAATCCATTTCCATTCACTTCGACAACTTTGACTCAAAATGTCTTGTCCTACCCTAAGTTCTAGCCTTCTACCTCGCAATGTAGCCCATGCTACAGATTCGACATTCCCATCGGCCTTCTTTGGTTTCCTTTGGTGCACAAAATTCACCCCTCTGTCTACTAAATTCAATCCTCATTTCCATCCCCCCGCGTCTGACCTTCACTTCGCCTCAGAGGACTGCCTGATCTACACACTCGATTTAGCAAAACCAACCAACCTGGCAATCCAATTCCCATAATGTACTTCAAACTAGACACACTCCCACTTCCAACATCTGCACAATACCCAGTCTTCTCCCTGTATTTGAGGGAGCTTTTGGAGGGCCGGCCCAAGAGCTGCTGTTGATCCCTAAAGAAACCTTCCCCACGCCGCAGCTGCTGAACATCATCATCAACGTCGCAGTCATAATCAATTGCCTTCTTCAACTCTTACTCAAATTCCACCATGCCATTGCCCATGAAATGGGGATCAAAGTTTTTGATAAAGTTCAGAAGCAGGAC
>OMLP01018310.1:9178-23138 GCA_900302685.1 Spondyliosoma cantharus | reverse complement strand
GGTTTGCATTTAGTTTGACCATTAGGGGTGCAACGGATCAAAAAACACACGGTTCGGATCGTTTCACGGATCAGAGTCACGGATCAGATAATTTTTTGGATCAGCTTTTTTCGGCAACTTCAAAAACACTTTTCCTTTGCGGTCTCCGGGCTGTTTTGCGCTGCCATCATCAAAATTGGTGTGGAGAAAGCTTTTACAATTGAGTTTAAATACCAGTAAGCTGTTCCTTGACATCACTGGTTGACTACTGACAGCTACGCAGGATGTCCACAGCTGCGCATCATCAGGGTTGAGTAAATTACGTACGTTACAAGCGTAGCTCACTTGCGAAAAAAAGACAGTTGATTGACGTACTCAACGACCACACTTTATATTTATTTTCACTTTTTATTTGGTTTTTCATAAGTAAGGGGCTGCTACAGTTCTCTCCAGTAGGTTTTAACAAGGGTTTAAAATATGATAGAAATTAAACATCCTCTGTACCACCTTTAATGAGTTGTTGAATTAACAGCACCACGGACTCCAGCCTTTTAAGTGATCATTATCTTGATTTAGAGAGTCTTACATCTGAACATTCAAAGTTTACCAAATGGGATATTTATTGCAGCACTGGTTTCTCAGTTTGCTGTACATTGATTTTCACACCAGGGTCCTCTCAGCCTGAAATGAACTTACCTGGTCTGCTGTCTCAGCTCATTTAAAAATGGGCACTTCTCAAAAACATCATGATGGTTTAGGCAAGAGGGGTGACTCTCCCATCAGTGTTTAGCCTCGGACCTCATAGCTGCTTTCCGCCTTTATTTTGTTTGATCCACAATATTATGTGTGATGACAGCTGGCTTTGCACCACTGTTTGTAAAGCCACAGCCATTCCAAAATGATAACGTGAACAAAGATAAAGTGTGTATATATATTACATGTTATCTATGTGTATATATAAGTGAGTAATTATTTATTCATCTAAGTCTGGAGAGTGATGCCAACTATTTGTAACTGATCAGAATCAGAATTCCTTAATTGTCCCGCAAACAGGGGAATTTTCGTGACACAGTCCATGTTGACAGCACACCGCCCACCGCTTTAAATCCTACTCTCTTTTGACACTTGGCTAAGTGTGATGAGCTAGTCACCAAGTATGTCCAAAAGATGTAAACAATTTCTGTGTTCCTTTGTCCAAATAAGCCAGCTGCTGAACTGACTTTGGACAATGGTCTTATTTATTACTTACTTGTCTATTATTATTATTTAATCATTATTATTATTATTAATAAAAAGTTTGTTAATTAGTTTGTAATGTGGAAGGAATAATCCAGATTCTAATTTTGGTTATCTGATTTGTTAGTCTACAACACAAGGGTGCAAAACAAAATGCAAATTGTATCTTTATGTTACATGAAATAAAAGAAAATCTTTGCTGGTGTGTGGGGGGTGAATTCAGTACCCTCACAGCCCAAAAGAAAGTAGCTACTCTGTAATCTGGTGGTAGGACAGTGGATACTTCTGTATTGCTTGCCAGACAGCAGCCTCAACAAATTGTTTTACTACTGTTGTTTTACTTTAGTGACCTAATGTTTGCCTGTGTGTAGTGTAGCCTGTGTGTGTTTGATTCATTTTCTGCTAAAAACACTTGTCACACACACTTTCTGTTTCTTCTTCTTCACTCTTCACACACTCTTACAGATTTTGTTTCCTGTAAGGATCTTACCAGATGGCCTCATGCTGTACACCCTCAAGACTACATGGTCAAGTGGAGTTATTTTCATGTGTACCTATTTCTTTCTCCCTCCAGGTAATAACACATGCTTCTATGGAAAGTGTTATTACTGTCGGGAGAGCGAGCCAGCGTGTGCGGAGGGAGAGATAATGGAGGGATCATTAACCCTTTGGCTGCCAGACGTCTGGCCGTTGCAAAAGCACAGACACCCCTGGGGACGCACATACAGAGAGGGGAAACTGGCCAGGTGGGTGCTGAGTTTGAATCGAAAAGGGTTTCTAGTTGTTTAATTGTTTTTTTTTTTTTTTTTAATTTAGGGAAAATCCATAAAATTCCACTGAATTTTTATTATTGATGTTCATCAGAAGGAAATGGAAATGTTTCTGTGCTGATACTGAGCGTCAGCGCTTCCTTAGTGATGGTATTTGTAGTTAAGTGGTTATAAATGAGACTGGCCTTTCAGTAATTGCACTCCACCTACTCCTTTATTCTGAGAAAAGCTTCTGGGGTGGGAGGGTGACTGATGGAGGGCTACGTCACTGAGGGAAGAGTAGTATATGAACAGTTCTCTTATCCTTTGATGCCTGAGTTAGTAGTGATGTCCATCACACTATGTTGTCGTGTAGGTGTGGGAAGCAGAGTCAATATTTCCATTTATGCAAATAAAAGTTGCTACAGTTTTGATTATCATAAGCAAATGAACCCCCTGAATTTGAAATTTAAATAAAGACAACAGCATTGAGTTCATAGCAGTGAGAGGTCTTACTTTGAAAACATTTATCTGATTTCATAGGTTTTGAATCCCTCCATAGGGGGCTCGATTGCTCTTCCATGGTAGCCTGTAGTTTACTAAAACATCATTTAAATGATTTATTGTCAAGGATTTAAAAACCTTAAATGAATCATTTGATTGGGATTTAGAAAAATAAATGTATGGTCTTCATCATCATCTTCTAAATCCATGAGTTTAACCATTTTATGTGTCAATTATAGGTCATTTGTCTTCCTAAAAAGGAAAAATAAAGGATTTATTCTACAGGTAATTTCCTAATATTATCCAAGATTTTTCCTTTAAAGAACCTTTTATTAATTGTAAAGGAAGAACGAGACAGTGGTCCTGTTTATTAATTTAAATGAAATGCCTGAGTACATTTTCTAGCCCTAACATAGCCTTTTAGTCTGTGTACAGCAGGTCAGCTGAATATGTCTACAGAGAAGCATGCAGTGCAACATTCATGATGAACACAGTTTGCAATAATAAATGACAGGCATTTTAGTATTTAATTGAGTTTAAGTGAAGTTTTTCTTTCAAGTACAAGTAAATTCATAGTTTTCACTTAATTAGTACTAAATTAGATGGTTCCCTCCAGGAATGTTAATGGAAATTACAGACCTACAAAATAAATTAGAAGTAATTATGTTTAACTGCTAAGTATCATTAAAGAGCTACACTGAGCTGACAGAGCAGGTTTCCGTGCAAAACATTTTTAACAAGGAAACTACCGTGTCATCAGATCGTCATAAATATTGCAGAGAAATTTCTCTCAAACTCTCAGCTAAGACTAGTTAGAATCCAGTTAATGAGCATCTGTTTAGCAAAACAGCGCATGTGGTCAGATCCCTAGTCCTGCCTGACTGAGCTTCATTTAATTCTATCAAATGAAAATGTGCGTAATGGATCATTTTGAATATTCTGTGCAGAGCTGCTTTAATATGGATCCAGTGGGAGTGTCAGCACATTATATTGACATCATCAGAGATAATTTGCCTTGATCGTGACAATTCACGGTTGCTCAGTGTTCATGAAATATGACGCAAAAGCTGACGTTAAGGAATATCTGAGGAGCAACTTTGAACAATTTCCATTCAATCTGATTCATCGTGTTTTCATTGAGGACAGTGCACCTGCTGGGTTGAAGCTGAATATGTGTGCAGACTAGCTCAGCAGTAATGATGCTCCCCCACTGAGCACACTAACCATAATGTAGTCAGATTTTCCTCATACAGAAGTTCAGCTGCAGTTCAAAGTACAGAAATGTAAGTTTGTATGAGATTACAAAACTATGTGAGATAGGATCCTAGAATTGTTAAAGATTTTCCTCAACAACAGTATGTGTCGTATTGAAGTCCTGTCTGGTGTGTTAATTGCAGAGCATGAGGTTTTACTAAGAAACATAAAAACGTAATTGCCTTACGATAATGAATATCTTGGACTTCTCTGCTGAGTGCGGGGAGGTGGTTGTAATGTGTGTGTGTGTGTGTGTGTGTGTGTGTGTGTGTGTGTGTGTGTGCCAGATGGGAGTATGACGAGAGCTACTGTGAGGCGGTGAAGAAAATGCCTCCATATGATGCAGGGCCGAGGCTGCTTGACGTGATTGACACAGCCATATTCGATTATCTCATTGGGAACGCGGATCGGCATCACTACGAGAGTTTTCAGGATGATGGTGGCGCCAGCATGCTCATCCTGCTGGACAACGCAAAGAGGTGAGTCACTGAGGAATATGAGGAACTGGTTGTGAAATACTTTGGATTGCACACATCTGGGGAATGTCGGCCTGAACACACTAGACAGAAGACAGGATGGAGCCTTAACCGTTTAGTGGCTTCAACTACTGATGAAGTTACAAGCATCATAACCCACTAACACCAATAATAATCAAAGTAATAATCCTCTTATTACAAATGCTACTTTCAGTAGGCTTTCTAACACTCATATCAATACCAATACTACCAACATCAAAGACCCGCCAACCACGTGGCGTTTGATATGTTTGAGTGAGGCGATAACACGTGAGTTTCTTAAGAGAAGCTGCAGGCTACAATTAACAACTACACAAAATGATATCCATGAACACAAACAGGATTATAGACTATAGGTGCTATTAGGGGTGCAACGGATCAAAAAACTCACGGTTCGGATCGTGTCACGGATCGGATCATTTTTCGGATCAGCAAAAAAAAAAAAAAAAAAAAAAAAAAAAAAAAAAAAAAAAAGAAAGACAAATAAACATAACTTTTTCTGATTTGATGCTAAATTTACTGCATGTGCAAAGCACCCTATCTGTGGGCCCAGTCCTGCCTCATTCACTGCATTTATTTGGTTTCTAGCATTATCAGTTGTGACTGAGATATTGGTACTGGACCTCTCTATCTTCCATTCCTCCACTGCTTGTGTCTGTACCTGCACAAGATGAGTGCCTGTGTGACTCTCGCAGCGGGGGCGTGTCTGCAGCACCGGACATCATCTCCCAGTCTGCTGTGATGAAGTGAGCGGTTATCGTCACATAGCTCTCCGTTCCCCTGGACATCCACCCGTCTGTCGTGAGCGCAACAGAGGATGCTCGGGATAGTTCATCCACAACTTTTTTCTTCTCCTGCTCATAAAGATCTGGCACAATCTTTTCGCGGAAGTGGGTGCATGACGGGATGTCGTAACGTGGCTCAAGCACTTTCAGTATGTGTTTAAAGCCCTCGTTTTGCACAACCGAATATGGCCTCATGTCTGCAGCTATAAACACACCGATAGCGTTTGTGATGGCTTTAGCCCGGTCGGATTGTGCAGCAAGGGGTTGCTTAAATGCCGCGGTGAGAAGTGGTCATTGAGCAGCCTTCATTTTTACTCCTGTCAGTGAAACACCGGGGAGATGTCGCTTCAAATGCGTGGCCATGCCCTACACACTGTCATGGTTTTATCCACTAACCTCTTTCCTACATCATTATATTTGACAGGGAAGCCAAAATGCTCCCATACAAGGGATTTAAATTTAAATGGTTCAAGCTCTCCCATTCCTCCACTCGCCATGACCACGCTGCACTTAACAAGTGTGTGGATTGAACATGCGCACACCTTTTTTTTTTCTCCATAAATCAACCCGCGGATCACGTGTGTGCTGAACCGAAGATATTGATCCAAACGGTGGCTCGGTGACTACCTCATGAAGCTCATTGAGAGAATGCCAAGAGTGTGCAAAGCAATAATCAAAGCAAAGGGTGGCTATTTTGAAGAATCTAAAATATAAAACATGTTATTTCACACTTTTTTTTTTACTACATAATTCCATATATGTTCATTCATAGTTTTGATGCCTTCAGTGAGAATCTACAATGTAATAGTCATGAAAATAAAGAAAAACCATTAGATGAGAAGGTGTGTCCAAACTTTTGACTGGTAGTGTATATTAGTGATGCGTGGGTCTGGGTTTTTTCCAACCCGCGGGTCCCGCATTTATTTAATAATTTGACCCGCTCCACCCCGCCCGCACAACCGCACCTATTTTCACAACCCGCCACGCCGCTATCAAATACACGTTAAATATGTCATTAAATAAGGCTTTTATTTGGTCGGACAAATGTGCAGCCCTTCGAGTGGCACTGGAAACTGGCAACAACAAATTCAAATCTTAATAAAAATAAATATATATACTTATAAAAATTATTATTATTTCTCGCTTAAGAGCTGCATTGTGGCTCGCAGTGTTTCTTCAGTTTACAAAACCAAAGCACCACTAGTTGAATAGTTGGATACTTGTCACCTTCCAGCTCTTCACTCGCAGTTTTAAAAAGCAACAAGAACTCAGTGATCGTGTTCAACATGTCCAGCTAAACACCATCCAGTCTGTCAAGCTGATCTTTCTCTTCCATGGCTTGTTGGATTTCACGGTACTGTTTGCTGACTGACTCCATCATGGCAACTTTACTGTTCCACTGTGTTTCACATTCCTGTATCAGTGTGCGGGAGGTGTACAACGGCACTGGACGTCTTGAGGTAAGTCACAAGGCTTTTGCATTTGTCAATTACATGACTCACATCTTACATGTATGCTGGTGTGTTCTCTTTGACATCAAATGTGTGTTTGAGGACGATGTTGATGACATGGGCTGCGCATGGCAACCACTTGTAGCTGCAGAGGGCAGCTTTGATGTTGGCTGCCTGGTCACTCACGAACATGACTTTTGGTAAATGATCAGCTTCAATGCCAAACTCATGCAGCTCCTTGATCACCTGCTTGTGAAGGTTGTAAGCTGTCGTTTTAAGAGTAGAGTCAAATTCAGTTGTCGTTATGACGCGACTCTTCAATTTCCAGTCTTCACTGATGAAGTGACCGGTAAATGCTGTGTATGCCCGTTTGTTGTAATCGTCAGTCCACATGTCAGTGGTAATTGCAATGCCACAATCCAGAGCTTTATTAATCTCTTTTGCGAGGATTTCTTTTTTTTCTGTGGCCTTTAATTTGGCTCTGTCGCAGACAGTTTGCCTGTGAGGGAGTACACTGCTGGCATCCACATGTCCATAACGTGCACCTACGTTAATAAGTGACTGGGCTACAGCACAGAATCCTTCGCCAGAAACAATGTCAATTCATAGTGATCATCAATGAATTCAATTCATATATATATATATATACATACATACATACATACATACATACACACACACACAGATACATATATATACACACACACACATACATACATACATACATACATATGTATGTATGTAACAGTTGTTTTACAACAATCACAAATCAGGTATATATATATATACCTGATTTGTGATTGTTGTAAAACAACTGTTTCGATGGTAAATTAACTTTGATGTTCTGCTCACTGACATCAGTGTTACATTACAGTACACCATGATGAATTCAGTCAGCAGTCGTATTGTCAGTCCAGACAATCCAGAAACATTCAAGAACACAAGGCATCATGTGATAATGCTCTGAAGACAGAGCAGACTTTGTACTGGTGCTAGCCTTCTGTTGACAGCTGACTGGACATCTTATCTTCTACTTCTAATGCACTCACAATGCTCAACTGCACATTTTCAAATACAAAAAATAGACTGTGGTCCATTATCAGGTGGGTCTTACCCATGTCCAAAGTAGTATTCATAGGAGCCAGCTATCTTCAGATCCAGAGAACAGAACTTATCAGAGTCATCCTCCCTGCCCGTTGGGTAGTTCCATGCCAAAACACGGAAGTTGTTTCGCTCAAACACTTGTCCTTCAAGTGGATAGTTGGTATGCACCATAACCCTCTTCCCCTGTAGGCTTGGACCTAGGCGGAACTGGAGCTCGAACCCTGAGGAGACACAAGTGGTTTGACTTATGCTTTATTTCAACATATGGAACCATGACAGGCACACTGGTGTGTATAAATCCTTAATGCTGTGTTAGGGTTAGGCATGTGTTAGGGAATGTGTTTCCATTCTACCTTGAAATCTAATTAATTTCTGAGTTTGAGGTTGCAAACATGTGAAGCAGAGACAAAGTCCAATTCATTTCTGTGATATTTTGAGGTTGAAAGGATCATTCACAATAAAAAAAAACCCTCCTATTTTGAGCCTGGTTATTTATTAGCTTGTTCCCATATCCTTACCAGCCCTCTGTCAACAAACACACAGACCGAGACTGCTCTGCAGCTCTGAAATAGACAAAAAGCATACTCTACACATACATTCAGTCAAAGTGAGATTAGTTAAAATGTCAGACTCGCTGATTCTCCAGAGTGTGGACCATGACAGGACTGTCTATATATAGCTCAGACCTTATAATCCCTATCATATTCAGAGTGCTGTAAATGTCAAAAGGTACACTTCTCCCTCCAAGACAACTAGCTACTCCTCTTTCAGCCAACACACACACGCAGGCACGCAGACGTAACCCGTGGTCACTGTACCTAAACCCTCCTACTGCAGGCAGTACAGGTAACTGTAGGCAGGATTTTAATACGGTCATTTAAAAGGACTGTCAGAGACACTTAGGAGTAGCCTTAAGGTTGGAGATGTGAAAATCAAAAGAAGTGGTTGTCTGTGGCCAATGCACTGTCTCCACGTCCCATTTATTATTTTCTTCTTAAACCTGCTCAGTTTGGTGAACCCAAGACACTCAGCAAGAACAGTGGCAGCTGTGTTTCTTTCCTTCAGGCTGCTTTTACTGTGTTTCTTCCAATGGTGCCATTGTTATTTGTCGCTTTGGTAACTCAGTGTATCTAGCTGGCTGAAACTTCAGAGACTGAACACAACTACATTACAGACATGCGAAGCAGAGACAAAGACATATATAAGAATGTATGTTGGATGTTTGCCAGGCAGGGATGTGAGAGTTGATGTGTCATTCACTGGTCACAGGAGATTGAGAAAGGGTTGCTGTATTTACAGAAAGCCAACATTTCCCCCATGAGCAAGCCCTTGGCCACAGCGGCAAGAAAACACTGCCTTTGTAGTGTAAGTCCCTTACTGGCTCCAGAGGAGGCATGTCATCTGATTAATTGCTTCCTGTGATGTCACTCAACTGGCTAATTTGCATTGTGGGTACTGTAGGTACCAGGAAAGGTAGTCTACTGATCTATCATTGACTCCTGTAACACTGCTGGACTCATTTTGTGGATGGTTTAAAAACAAATTATCAAAATCAACACAGACATCACCTGTTATTATTCCACACACTTTAAGTTGTTTGAAAGAAGCATTACCTTGTTCAAGTCTGAACAGGGTTCTCTGTAAATTTTCCTTGTCGTTGAGCATTAGGACTCTGATCTGCTTCAGGTGCTGTGGCAACATCTTATGAAGATCTCTTCAAAGTTAACTGATCCCTCACCTCCTGTGAAGAGGAAAAGACAGGTTACTAAATAATTACACCCATTTATCTGCCACAAAACACTTCAAATGATCAAATGTGGAGCAATGCACTGGAAGTATGATAGCAATGAAAACTAGAGCTGCACAATATATTGTTTGAGCATCGTCATCGCGATGTACATGTGCGCAATAGTCACATCGCAGGGCCTGCAATGAAGGAGGCAAATTAACTCCTCTAATTCCAAGTGTACCTAACACACACTGTGCATGCAGACTCTGCATGCACAGTGATCCGTCAATCACATTAGTTCTTATTCGACCATGCACCTGCACATGGAGTGAGTTGCCGGTAACAACATTGAAAAATGAGAAACAAACAAGCGAAAATGCCGAAAACGAAGACTTGGTGGCAAAAAGGAAAGCAACGTCAGTTATCTGAATTATTTCAGCTACAAGATGGATGATATTGACCAAACACGTGTTCTGTGTCGACAGTGCCACAACGAGAGGTAACAACTAATTTGTTTGACAATTTACGGTACCACACAGCTCAGTACAACCAGTGTTTACTCTATCACGCTGAGTACGACAAATGCTTTAGGGCTGCTCTTATTTTATTCATTTATTTATTTTAATATTGTTTTGTTAAAGCTTGTTTATTTATTTTCTGCTATTTATAAAACAAGGGGTTGTGGGCCAGTCAGGAATCTGATGTAGAGCTGCTCTTATTATTATCATTAAAAGAAAGATGTTTAGTTTTGCTGTAAAAGATTTCAGTTGTTGAATAAAAGGTTGAATAACCTGTTGATCACTCATTGTTAATTACTTAATGTAATTATGAAGCTAGAATATTCCATTTTAAGTTGGAGAGCTCAAAAGGTTCAAAGGTTTGTTAACTGTAATTCAATTCACGTTTGCACATGATAGAACGAAACATGTACTCAGGTCCCAGCACAATAAAAGCAAGCAATAAAAGATAACAATAAGAATATCTCTAAAACACAGACAGAAGCCTCGTAACATTCACAAAAAGAGAGTAAGATCAGTGCAGGTTAATTGTCCACAAGATAGCAGCAGTGCAGCATAACATAAAGTGTTGTTCAGGTCATCTGATGAAAATTCCTGTATTTTTTCATATCACAATATGTATCGCAGGGTTAAAAAAAAATCGCAATCTCAGTTGTTTCCAATATCGTGCAGCCCTAATGAAAACTGTATGAAATTCACAACAGCTTGAATACTTTGATAACTGCTGCTCTTCCATTTACAGTCAAATTGTAGCTGAAGGTGTGCCAATGAAGGGCTCTTGTATTTTTCATTATGTGGAACTTGAAGGATGCCGGTTCAAGTCCCACTTGGACCAAAAAAAATATAATGATGTGGACTGGCAGTTGGAGAATGCTGGTTCACATCCTGGGCATTGCCGAGGCAAGGCACCAACCCCCAACACTGCTCGTTGGGCGCCGTTGGGCATGTGTGGCAGCCCCTTTGCTCATCTCCTCTATACTGTGTGTGTGTGTGTAATGTGAGTGGAAAAAAGAATTTCCCAATTTGGGATAAAAAATAACACGTTAAAGGGGAATCAAAAAACATATCCTCAAAAAAGACACAGACACAGCACATATACAAGGCAAGCATTTCTAACTGATTTGAAGATGAGAAGGATTAAATGTTGAACAACAATTTTTAGGCAATCAGTTGATTGAGACATGCATTGTGCAAACTATTGTAGCACAGCACAAGGAAGTGCATGAAGCACGTACGTTATTTCAAGCAGACAACAGCTGCTGGTAAACTGACACAAAGGACACAAACCGTTCGTAGCAGCCATTCTAAAGGCTCCCACACACCGCCCAGACTCAAACCAACAGCCAACTGCCTTTATCCGACCACTCCGTTGCCTCTTGTCTGACCTGTTCGGCAGAAAAGTTGCATTGAACACACCACTTCGACGTGCTGCCAACTCCACAGTAGCTTGTACGTTCTGCGCTTGCGCGAGATGCAATAAGCGGGTGGTGCTAGTGTTGTGTATAGATAAGACGCTGGACTAGAGGTTTATGCACGCAACTCTCTTTACTTTCGATCAAAACGAAGCTTAACTATTTCAGACAAAAACAGCTGCATACTAAACATGCAGCGAGGCGTTACCAAACGAACACAGATTAATACGTCCTGAACAGACCTAACAGCTAGTCTCGTGCCAGTACTCCAAAACATGAAAACAGTGAATGACGGAACGGAGTGCATAGAAAAACAAAGCGCACACAGTATTCCGTCCACACACCGCGCTGATTCGCTAGCACACCGCCAATCAGAATGGTCATACAGCTGGCACACAACCAATCAGAGAATCCAATGGCTCAGACGTCCGACAGCCAACTTCCTCAGACTTTCGCATGTTGAATCGGATCAGACGCTGTCTGCGCGGCTCCAAACACTTCCAACGCAGCTGTACACACCAAACATATTTGTTCCCGACCTCGTCTGAGTCTCCCCAAATGCTTCAGACATCCAACGGTTGGGCCAGTGTGTTCCTGCCTTAAAGCCAGAGGCTGGAGAATTTAAACTTTAATCTCTAATGGCCACCTTTAAACTTCATCTGGAAACTGTACTGCAACTGTTTGCTAATCTATTAACATCTAACATAGCAGATTTTTTTTAACCATATCATATAACCAGCAAAAACAAACACATAAATCCCGCCATTTGTCACAGAAACTGTGAAAACAGAAATTACTGACGGATTTTCAAATTTACAATGATCCTTAACAAATCATGTAGGACTAATGCAAATCTAAGCTTCAATTTGTGATATCTCAACAGAGTCACTCTATTATACATGTCTCTCTTAAAACTAACTAAAAGGTGTTCCATGCTCTTACCAGATTGGGTTAAAATACATAAAATTCTGTGCTCCGTAGCACAAACTGAAATCTTGCATGACTGTGCTGAGACCAACAGTCACCTAAAAACAATTGCAGTGGACTGAACTGCAGGTTGTGTTTGCACAGAGTAGAGAGGAGACAGGGGAGGTTGTGAAAATGTCAATGGTTCAATATCTGTGACATGTGGTGCACCCCTTTATTATCTACATTACTGGTAACACTTGGGGGCACATGGAAAAATGTTGTATCAAAGACAGGATTTTCATTACTTCTATCCATGACTGTGCCGTTTCCTCAGAGGTGCATGTCTTACAGTATACATTGAAAACAAGCACACAGTGGGTTCAATGTGACAAATGTGACAGGAGCGAGTAAGTAAGGGTTGAAACTGAAGCAATAATGACAAAAAACAACCACCTTTGTCAGTAACAGGAAGTAAGTTTACTCAAGCACTTTTCTTATGATTATATATATTATAAGTTTGGAGTTTCTTGTTCTTTACCTGAGTGTAAGCTTCTTTATACTTCCATTGTGTTATGGTGCTTTGGAATAGACTAATCACCCCAATAGTACATGCTGAGTAGTTCAAATTGCATCAACCATCTACAAAATAAAAAGGTTGGTTTATTGCACATTGCACATATACATTAATGCAGTGATTCCCAAAGTGTGGGCCACGGCCCAGGTACTGCAGGTGGGCCGCAAGAGGTCATTTTCTATTTTGTAATTAAGTTACCATTAATTTTATGGTTAAATATTCTAATTTAAAAAAGTAATCACAATTAATAAAACAAAATGTGATTTAAATTACGTGTTATTCTTCATTCATCTGACCTATTTTTGAGCCGGAACGTATCTTATATTTCATTATTTACGGGGAATTGTAATTGAGGGAAAACCTTATCACTGGCGGGAAAGAGTAACAATGGATCGGTGGCTGTCAGGAGTCAAAAGAAAAGCTGTTAATGAGTCAATCTCAACAAGTGAAGAGGGCCAAAATGAAAAAACAAAAAGAAAGGTTCATCGAAAGTAATTAAGTGAGTACCTATCGCTTGGATATATAAGTGTCGGACCAGAAGACAACCCGCTGCCTGTCCGTGTGTTATGCTCAGAGGTGCTAGCAAACGAGGCGCTGAAACCATGCAAGCTCCGTCGGCATCTAGAAACAAAACATGGACAATACTCATCAAAGCCTTGAGATTTTTTCGAAAACAAGCTGAGAGAGTATCAGAGCCGGAGAAAGGCAACTGAATCCATTCCATGTCACTGGGAGTAAAAACGGCAAGGCGGTGGAGGTTTCCTACCGAGTGGCAAAGTTGATCGCGGGAAGCCACACAACATTGAGGAGGAGTTGATTTTACCTGCTGCCAAAGAGATGGTTGGAGTGATGGTTGGAGAGAAAGCAGCTAAACAACTTAACGTGATTTCTTTGTCTGACAACACAGTCAAGCGCCGTATTGACAATATGGCTGAAGATGTGCTTAAGCAGCTAGTGACCAGAGTACAAGCTCGACGTTTTTATGCTCTCCAGATTGATGAGTCCACGGACATTGCAAGCTTGGCAAATTTACTGGCGTTTGTCAGATATGAATATGATGGAGAAGTACACGAGGACATTTTATTTTGCAAACTGTTACCTTCACACACTACCGCGGAAACCATTTTTGACACTCTGAATGAATTCATGGTTTCAAATGAAATAGACTGGGCAAAGTGTGTGGACCTAAGCACTGACGGAGCTCGGGCCATGGTGGGGAGACTGACTGGAGTTGTGAAAAG
>OMLP01018308.1:0-13507 GCA_900302685.1 Spondyliosoma cantharus | reverse complement strand
ATCAGGTGTGCCTCACCTGAGTAACCCTGCCTCTGTGAACGGAGCAGCTAGAGGTGCAGAGAGCTGGTGCAGCCTCTGAGCCAGCCAGACTCTGGCCGTCAACATCATCATCATCTAAAGGACAATGACGGAGATTATTCGTATAGTAAAAGTTTACACAGTGAAATGGCGCTCACATTAACTCAGTGGACAGAGCCTGGTCTGCCTGGAGAGTTTAAAGTTACCTTCGGCATTAATAACAGATGCCGTCCTGTTAGCTCCGCTGCTGCTTGACTCACTTGCGTCGCTAAGTAGTAACGTTAGTGTATGAACACGCGACAGTCCTGCAAATGAATTGCTGTGTGGCCAAATATTTCTGCATACTGGAGGTAGTTCCCCCCCTTGATGAAATCGAAACTCTACTAGTGTTGCAAGTGACGTATTGTCGTCTTTTCGAGTGAAATATAACCAAACTTCAGAGCGCTTCTGTGTCGACGCCATGTTTGCTGCGCTCTGAACCAAAACAACGCAGTGCGTGTGTGACGTCATGACGCATTTGCAACGAACGGCACCGATAAGCGGAATCGTTAAGCAGGCATGTTAACGATTTGGAGGAATTGACTCACTGGGCACCGGTTCTGAAGAAGAACGTCTGAAAGAAAGTCTGCTATAACATGCAGATGTGAAGGCTGTGATAGGCTGAATGCTTAAATGCATTTCTGTGAGGAAATGTGATGTGAGTAATATAAGAGCTGAGGATCTCTGCATTTCATTTGTCTTTCTGACATGCTCCAATTGTGTTTTCCTCTTGGCGTATTTAGAAAATCACAGGCTCGAGTCTTCATATCAGAACCACTTGGTCCTCAAAGTATTAGTAGTGAGTATGAATCATGTTTTTTTTCTCTTCCAACATTGCCAATTTCATCCTTCAGTGATCAGACAACAGCTTTTCTGTCGTTGGACTTACAATCGCTGTCTTGACCGTTTCCCTCATAGTTCAACTTCTTCAACTGTTTTGCCTCGCTGTTCTACATTGCCTTTGTCATGCAGGACATGGTGCTGCTCAGACAGGTAGGCCTATTTCCCTCCATCCTTCCTGTACTCTTTGTAGTTTCTTTTCTCTTTCTCATTTCCTTTATCCCTCCATTTTTCAAATTTTTTCATATTTTGTTTGTTTTCTTGTCATCACTTCTTTCTCTCTTCCCTCCAACCCTTTGTTTTTATTTTCTATACCATTCTGCTTTCTCACCTTCCATTTGTCCTCCCTTCCACCACTATTTCCCTCTGTAATTCCTATCATCACTGTTTTTGTGTTAATTGTGTACTTATTTTCCCTTCATCCCACTTCTTCCGTTATATATTTTTTTCTTCCGTCTTGCCATTCTTCCCCCTCTTGCTGCACACGGTTTGTTTTTCCATCCTCTGCTCTTCTCTCTGTATCCAGAGTCTGGCCACCTTGTTGATCACCAGTCAGATCCTGAATCAGTTAATGGAGGCCTTTCTGCCCTACTGGCTCCAGAGAAGACGCAACAAGAAAATGATTCGCAAAGTCCAGAAAAGAAGAACGGTGGAGGACAAAGAGCTTCCCCTGGCCGAGCAAGTCCGGTTGGAGGCAGACATGAGTACATACCTGGTAGGTGCACAAGGTCTCAGACTCAGATTGACTCAGATTTGGATAAGAACTTTGCTGTAGCTCAGTGGGTAGAGCAGGTCGACTAGTGATTGGAAGGTCGCTAGTTCGAATCCCAGCTCCCCTGGGTGGAGCTGAGCTGCATGTCGAAGTATCCTTGAGCAAGATACTGAACCCCAAATTGCTCCTGATGTGCGGGGCGGCCTCTGCCATCAGTAAGGGCCCTGCGATGAGCTAGTGACTTCTACAGGGTGTACCCTGCCTTCGCCCAGAGACAGCTGGGATTGGCTCCAGTAACCCCTGCGACCCCTTGAAAAACGGATAAAGCAGCTACAGACGATGAATGAGTGAATGAACTTTGCTGTTATGATTTTTGTTTTCACGAATTTAGTGAATACACAAGAAGAAATTATGTCTCCATCTGTGTGGTTGTGTCCGTGTTTCATCCTCTCTCAGGGTACATTTGATGACTACCTGGAGCTGTTCCTGTTGTTTGGTTACGTCAGTCTGTTCTCCTGCACCTACCCTCTGGCTGCTGTCCTGGTGGTGCTGAACAATGTCACAGAGGTTTACTCTGATGCCTTCAAGATGTGTCGTGTGTTCAAGCGACCCTTTTCTGACCCAGCAGCAAACATAGGAGTCTGGCAGGTGAGACGGGCAAAGACTATCTTGGTTTGCTTTGTGGATTGGTTTGAAATGTTCAGGCAGTTGATACTATTTTTAGGAAATAAAAAGCTGAACACGTGGCCTGGTGTTTATTTTTACTGTACAGACCAAAGCAAATGTTATTGTAATTATTATTTAAATGTTATTGAATTGCTATTATAGCATGCTGACAATAGCCTTGGCTAATAGCATAAGACCAATAACTGACACACACACGCACACATCTTCACATTTCCCATATTTCACTTCTGTTTAAAATGTTTTCTGACCAAACTATCTGCAAGAATATTATGCTGGTCCAGGGACAAAATATTGTCTTATCATCTTATTTTCTAACATGTTCTTCCAATCTCAACAATACCAGGTGATTAAGAAGACAGTAGCATCTCTGCACTGTGCCCAGTGGGCACAAAAGCTCTCTGACTGTTGACACTGACTGTTGCTCAATTTCTGTGTCCAGCTTGCCTTTGAAGCCATGAGTGTGATCGCCATTGTCACTAACTGTGCGCTGATTGGCATGTCTCCACAAGTCAAGGCTTACTTCCCCGAATCAGAGACACATCTTATACTATGGACAGTGGCTATTGAGGTAATTCTTAAACACATGCATACACAAAGACACTCCTATGCGATCCCATACAGTCTTTATCTGCATATTAACAGTAGTGTGTTTGGTCACACAGCAGCTGTGCTGTCGTTTGCAGTATATCCGTGCTGTCTACTGTAATTACTTTGGCAGGACTTACAATGAATCAAGGCTTAGTTTGTCTTATGTCAGAACAGCAGAAGAACAACCAGCTTATAAGCAGCAGGAAGAAGTTTTTTTTTTTTTCAAAACGAGGATGTCCAGAGCCAATCTGCATGAGCCAGTCAAAGGTTTTTAATTAGATCAGTACTGTATAGAAAATACTAATCATTCTCATGTTTTGTCAATTCCAACCCACTGTGCTCTGTGCAGTTTCTACCAAACCCTCCAGCTATTAGAGCAACTAAGTGTACAGCCGCTGTATATACTATTATACCACTGTACAGTGGTATAATGGTATATACTGCAACCAAATGGGCAGACAGATTTGCTCATAAGTGCCAGACTATCTTTACACAACTGTTCCACAATGATGCTCCTCTGTCTACTGATACCATACACAACAAAAAAGGACATTATATAAAATATTACGGGACACTACAAGGTGAGCTGTGTTTCTGGCTATTTTTTCATTTTTTGTTTTGCATTTGACTTTGCTCATTTAAATGTTGCCTCACTGTAGGTTTTGTGTAATGTTTTTCTCTATAATTAGGACAGGGTTAGGGATATATTATTTACAAGATTAAATCAGGGATTAGAGTAGTTAAGAACCTAGACAGTGGGGACCTTTTTCACAGCAGGCATTTTGAATTAGTCATAGCAATGGAAGCACAGGTCAAACTCATTTTGTTAATAATGGCTCAGTTCCCTTTGTGTCTCAGTAAACCATGACAGGGAGCAAACATACATGACACCAGGACCCTTAAAGTTGCACACCGAAATGGATCAACTTTATTAATGTTATCAGTTCCACATGGTTTTTCCAGACATTTCAAAATGTCTGTTGTGAAAAAAAGTTCCGTCTTTTAAGGCTTGGTACAACAGTGTTCTTCTAAGGCTTAAATGCCTTGTTTCCACATAGCTCTCTGTATGTATGCAAATCAACTCGAAGTCCATTCATTCCATTCATTCCTACTAGAACCTTTGTGATCTCTAATGCTTTTGCAAAATTTCTCTTTACGTCTTTTTCAATGGTCCAGTATATGTGGCCTTTTGCTTTTGAGTTTTTAATATGTATGCAATGAATATTAACAAGTTCACATAAAAAGTTTCAAGGAAATTAAAATAATCCTTCTTGGGAAAGTCTACAGTCAAAACAAAGTGAGAGAAAGTGACAGATTCTTAACTTAAAAAACTTCAAATCATAACTAGTGAAGTATTTTGAGTATAGCTACAGGGTTTTGCAGGGTCCCGTGAATTTAATAGAAGTCTTTACATTAATTTTCATGAATTTATGATATAAACTGGGAGGTCCTTGATGCTTTGGACCCAATTATTAGTCTTCAAACCCTGTGTATAAATATGTAGAACTTCAAAGTCTTCAAAAGTTGTTGTGCCTGAACAGCTGCAACACTGTAGTGAAAATATGTCGATCAAGCACGTTCTATATACTCTGACACAGTCAGCACACTTTAAGATTTATATATTTTTTTAAAATACCAAGGAAATTGGCAGTGCTGATGGTGAGGTGGTGAATAGAAGCCTGATTGTTGAAATTAAATATCAGATGGATTATTCTACCTATAATGATGCATCTTACCTTTGATTTCACTTAATATCAAATATTAATTATAAATCCACATTATCATAACATTCAAACGAGCAGTTGTTTGTAGTTGTTGTGTAGTGAAGTATAGCTATTTCATAAACACTTATCAGTTGTAAAAGATGTATTCAAATCTATAATCAATATTTGATTAGCGCTTTCTCACCATCACATTTCCCCCAGAGTGCAGCAGAGAGGGCTGAACTGTTTATTAACTAATTGCTGAATTGCTGAATTATCATTGTTGGTTGTTTAATCCAAGATTGCACCATAGTGCCTTAAAGAATGAACACTGTATGTCTATCACCAAGTATGATTTTAGTTTTCATATAGCTGTTGTGTGTAAAATCACTGAAGTCAACACAACTGTGCTGTGTCACACACTGTGTGGCTCACAGAGTGCCCTTAATACCGTTTGGTGGTCAGCACTAGGGATGTATATCGTCAGGATTTTATCGATACCTATCTTATCGATACTACAACATGTAATTTTGGTTAAAAAAATAAAGACTTTACAAGATGTTAAAAGATTCAACCTTCTTTTTATTACCACAAGGTAATAATAAAGCTTCAACAGAACAGAAGCTATGTAATTACAAATACTCCGGAACAGATAACCAAGACTTCTATATCTGGCGGATGCCGGAGCACGACGCAGCAATTTAGCTGAATTAAGCACCGAGCAGGCAGGAAGTCAATCACCGAAATAACAATATAACATCTGTTTACTTTTCAAAATATAATACTCCGTGTTGACTCCAGCACACCAATCTCAAAAAAGAGACAAACACAAGCTTTTCTACTAATCTTACGGTTGGGAACACTTCCTGTTGTTGTTTTTTATGACACATACCTATAACTGCGGTCGCGAGTGATTATGTGATTATCGCGGAAACTCCTTGGCCTCGGGACGCCAGCTGTCTACCATACCATATGTGGCAGACTCAAAACGCAACCAGTCGGGGTTGCTGGACGGCGGCGCAAAACCGGATCGGAGCCGCAACGCAGCGGACAGGTATCAGGTGGAAATTTGGTGTAAGCAACAGCACCAAACACTTGGATCGAGCGCATAGTATGAAGCTAAAGGAGTGTGGCGTGTTTGATTGCTATAACAAAGCGAGTAAAGTTAGCAGCCCGGCTAACACTAAAGACTGCAGCGCCGTGGCAGCGGCACCCGGTTTCGTTTCTACCGACCTAATTAGGAGCGGTACCAAAAAGTACCGGTCTTCGGTATACATCCCTAGTCAGCACACACACATTTTTCTCTGGAACATCACCTGGTACATCTCAACCTCAACCATGGCTTGTGTAAATGATCAAAGCCTGGAAATAAAGCCAATGACAACTCTCGCACAATGGTTAAACTCCATATATTGTGTGTGTCTTCATTTTCTTAGCCTTCCTCTCAGTTGTGGCAATGATTAGCTGTATTTATCAGCAGGCTCATTTCCATTCATAAGGCGCTTTGCATAGACCATTATATGGTTTGATGTGGGCGTGAAGAGTGTGAAAAAAGTTCTGATCCATGTCCGCACATTTCAGAATCAGAATCAGTATACCTTTATTGTCCCACAAATGGGGAAATTTCTTTGCTACAAGCAGCAAAAGGACAGTAGTACTTTAAAAAACAATAAAAATAGAGAAAAATAAACAAAATAATTTTTAAAAAAGGTAAGAAATAGAACAGAAAGAATAAACTCCTATATACATATGAACATATTTAGTGTACAAAAATTCCCCCCAAAAAAACAGTGTGGCGATGACGGCTTGTTCATCATCCTGCTCTCTCCCACCACCTGCACTGGGTCAAGAGGGCATCTCAGGATGGAGCCTGATAAGTTTATCAAGTCTCCTCCTGCCTGCTGCTGAGATGCTGCTGCTTCAGCAGACTACAAATTAACTATTTCCAAGTTAAGTTGAGTTAAACGGAAATTGCGCATTGTTGGGCGTATGCCACATTTTATAAATCTGAATTTTTTTTGGAATATCCTAATTTTTATGTAGGCAAGTATTTCATGTGGATTCACCACAGGTTTTATAAATGAGGCCCCTGATGGTGTGATGTACACAGATCAGGCATAACATTATGACCACCTGCTTAATATTGCTGTCAAAACAGCCCTGACCCGTCGAGGCATGGACACTTGACCACTGAAGGTGTGCTGTGGTGTCTGGCACCAAGATGTTGGCAGCAAGTCCTGTAAGTTGCGAGGTGGGGCCTCCATGGATCTTGTTTGTCCAGCACATCCCACAGATGGTCCATTGGATTGAGATCTGGGGAATTTGGAGGCCAAGTCAACACTTCAAATTCATTGTTCTGCTCCTCAAACCATTCCTGAACCATTTTTGCTTTGTGGCACGGCGCTTTATCTGGCTGAAAGAGGCCACAGCCATCAGGGAATACCGTTTTCAGGAAAGGGTGTACATGGTTTGGGGCGCTGTTTAGCTCAGTGGGTAGAGCAGGCTTTGCCCTCGCTGCAGCAGCCCTGGGTTCGAGTCCCGGCCTGGGGCCCTTTGCTGCGTGTCGCTCCCCCTTTCTCAAAAAAATATACTTAAACAATAAAGAGAGAGTGTACATGGTCTGCAACAATGCTTAGGTAGGTGGTATCTGTCAAAGTAACATCCACATGGATGGCAGGACCCAATGTTTCTCAGCAGAGCATTGCCCAAAGCATCACACTACCTCCTCCACCAGGTTACCTTCTTCCCATAGTGCGTCCTGGTGCCATGTGTTCCCCAGGTAAGCGATGCACACGCACCCGGCCATCCATGTGATGAAAATGTGATTCATCAGACCAGGCCACCTTCCATTGCTCCGTGGTCCAGTTCTGATGCTCACGTGCACATTGTTGCCGCTTTCGGTGGTGGACAGGGGTCAGCATGGGCATCCTGAATGGTCTGCAGCTATGCGCAACAAACTGCGATGCACTGTGTATTCTAACACCTTTCTATCAGAACCAGCATTTACTTCTTCAGCAATTTGAGCAACAGTAGCTTGTCTGCTGGATAGGACCACACGGGCCAGCCTTCGCTCCCCACCTGCATCAATGAGCCTTGATCGCCTATGACCCTGTTGCCAGTTCACCACTGTTCCTTCCTTGGACCACTTTTGATAGACACTGACCACTGCAGACCAGGACCACCCCACAAGAGCTGCAGTTGCAACAGCAACAGCATCAACAACAAGAACAGGATCACTTTCAACAGAGAAACACTTTCAAACATCAAGAAGGCAAGCACTCACCACAGACAGGATTTTCTTAGTCCGGACCCCCTTTCACCCAGTCTCAAGTGCCTAAAGAAATTTTGTCTGAGACCCCAAATCATCAGGGACTTCTACCTGGGCACCATAGAGAAACCTGCTGACAGGCAGCTCCATCACCTTGTACGGCAGATCAGGCCTCAGCAAGGACATGGACTGAACAGCCCAGCACATCACAGGGTGTGAGCTGCCCAGCCTGCAGAAACTTTTTGACTAGTGGTGCCTCAGGAAGTCTCTGAGGGTCATCAAGGACCCCACTCATTGGCTTTATTTCCAGGCTTTGATAATTTATACAATACATATGTGGAAGAGATTAACATGTATTGGGTGATGTTCTAGAGAAGGCAGTGTGTGTGGCAGCCACCGCACTGTCTCCAGTCTAAAAAAGTCTAAAATTTTAGGCCTTAAAAAGTCTTAAAGACGTGCATATTTTGCCATACACTTCGCCAGTTCCAGAAAGACTTCGACAGCGGAATCTACTACAACTATGGGAAAGTGTAAATTTAACAGTGTTGGCTTGAACAACCAGAATTCAGTTGGTTGAAAGCCAAACCTCATAATGAATTTGAAGCACAGTGTACCCTCAACTTGAGCACACCTGGTGTGAAAGCGCTGGTGTCACACACTAGTTAGCTTCTAAAAGTCTCCAGCGAGGTCATGCTATCACACACGTCTGTAAGTTCATCCAGTTCTGCTCGACCCAAACTCTGCGCCGCCTCTGCCACCTCGCAGTTATGTGACATTCAAACCATCTTCGGCTCAACTCCGATGTTGAAAGCGGAGGTGCTTTGGATTTTGGACACCGTTGCTAAACATTTTTGCAACAGATTTGGATGTAAAAAGTTGTACCCTTCTCTCCTCCAGTTTGATGCGAGCGGAGGTATGTGACAGCCCCTCTGGTCCTTTCCTTTCCTGCAGCCTCTCGTTTTTAACATAAAAACTAATGAAATTTAAAAACTATAATAACCCTGACACACACTTACTCCATTCTTCATTGTTTGGGTTGCTCTGTGAATGGCAATAAGTTTAGTTATTTTTGAAAGTAATTCTGGGTCCCCATTTTGTCCTTACTTTTTTGTACTTCATGTAGGTCTTAAATTTAGTTTAAAATGATCTTAAAAAGGTCTTAAAAAGTCTTAAATTTGACTTGCTCAAACCTGCAGGAACCCTGTAAATAAGGCAGAAGCTCACAACACCATTGACAGTTCAAGGAAACAGCATTGGTCATCTTGTTACAGTGTGGTGTTCTGCACAGGAATGGCCCGAGGAATCTGACAAAGAGCTAAAGGCTCGGATTGGCCTCCAAATTTCTTGCAGTGGCTATAAAAAGTATTCACTCCTTTTCATTGCTTTATAAATGGAATCACATAATTTGGCTTTTTTGACAAAACAATTATAAAAATACCTCTTTCCTTTCAAAGTGAAAACGGATTTCTGCAAAGTAATGTCAATTAAAAATACATAATGTAAAATAAGTGATTGCATAATTATTCACCTCAGTCCAATAGAGAATGTTATTTTTATATTAAAATTATATTGACCATGATTCCATTTATAAACACAAGAAAAAGGGGAAAATATCCAAGGGGGTGGGTAGTTTTTATAGGCAGTATATCCTCAGCCACATGACAGGAGTAGAATGGCTAATTGAATATTTTGCTCACTAGATGGAGCCAAAGTTCAAACTAGATGTGGATGGGTGAGAGAGTCTGAGGGAGGAGCAGAGAGATTTTCATGTGCATATATGTTTTTGCTCTGTGTGGTTTCCTGTCAGCCTGTCATTGTTTGTGTGTGTGTGTGTGTCTGTGTGTGTCTGTGTGTCTGTGTCTGTGTGTCTGTGTCTGTTCCAGCATTCACACTCCAAACGTATTAACGTGAACGCCACTCCTCTTTTCTCTGTGTTCCATTCAGACAGCTAAAATACTGACAAACACACACATATGCAGGGGGATGCAGGTCAAACCCACTATAAAGTCATCCTGTAATTTGCTGTACAGCGGCTCACTGCTGGTACTGAGGCAGAAACTGGGTCGTATTGATTTTCAGCATGTTTGATTGAATGTGTCGTCTGCACACACAGAGCTGAATGATAAACTCCACTCTTCATGGCAAAGTTGTTCATTGTGTGTGTTTTATCTTCCTCAGCAGCTGTCAGGATAACCTGGTGTTTGATAAAAGCTTCCTTTTATGGGAGTGATAGAGTTGTTTTAGCCTTTTTCTGCCACCCAGGATACCGCAGCTTCACAGCACCAGATGTTTTTTTAACAGACTTGTATCCATGTTAGTGGTGTTGTATTGACTGTTTGCACTATATGAAAGATGATTGGTTTGAGTTTAAACTTTGTTCTTGTATATTGCTAAATATGAACAGACAAGTGAATTAAACTGATCCTCATTTACTGCAGACTACCCAGAGGCCTTTATGAAAGAAAGTCTACAGGCTGTCGTCAGACTTGTGAGAGCCACAGATCTGACAACAGTGTCCTGTGCTCTAATGATAGCAGCCCAGGCATAGCAGGCGTTTTACTTCTCTGGAGAACCCAGCAGAGGAATATCCTGCACAAGATGTTTTGCAGAACTTTGACAATGAACAGTTTATACACCATTTTTGCATGTCCTCGTGTTCATTATTATTATAATGCATTACAGCTGATTAAACCTGCAGTAATATAGAAGATTAAAAAAATATTTTACACACCCACTGTAAATTCAATTCACATCGTCTTCACTATTTACACATGTGACTTACCTAGATTTAGGACAAGGGCTGAAATAAAAAACTACATTTTCCAGTGCTGTCCTGACATAATAAGTATAAAAGAGGGTGGAAAACTCAGGAAAACCGTTAGCTTCTCCGTAGTTATTAATAAAACATTATTTTGTTTGCTAGCTGCGTAAAAAAATTAGCTAGGTTATATTAAGTTTGATATAAGTTAATAATAAAGTTAATTGTCTCAGCTTAGTGTCTTAGCATGTTAACATTTGCTACTCAGCACTTAACACAAAGTACAGCTACAGGGAATATCATTAGATGGCTTTAGTTAGTTATTAATTAGCAGGAATTAGATTATTAACCAAATGTTGGACAAATTAAAATGGTGACCTGATAGTGTTTTTGATGATGGTCACTAGATTAAAAGAGTAATTACCAAGGTTGTTATAATTCATCCTGAAGGGGGAATGAATATCTGCAAAAAAAATCATTACTATCCATCCAATATTTTTTCTGATATTTCACTTAAATCAGCAGATGTGAACCTCATCTTAGTGCTGGGGGAAAAGTTACTGAAGTCATCAGGATTTACCCTCTGTTTACCATAGTTCATTTGAATTTGAGTCTGGACCAAATTTGGCCAACTGACTGACATTGTCACCCATAGAGCAACGAGCATTCCTACAAATAAGACTGCATTTCAGATATGATGGACTCAAATTGGAATGACTAAATAATACATTTTCAATGGCCCACATGTATATATATTTATTCACATTCATAAACACTACTCAAACTAAAATCAGAATGGTGAAGAAATTGATGTTCACATAAGACACCAATGTTCAATTGAGACATTTACCCCAGGGCTACTGTCAAACCAACATGTCAGCTTGTACAAAAATGTAACAGATCCAAAAGGTTGATTGCCATGCACAGGTATCCATTGGGCACATTAATCCCTCAGATAAGAAGACCTTCTCCTCCAGCTCCACCTTCATCCAACAGAATCAACTTAAATGTGCCAGTTGCAGTGACATTTACTGAACCTGTTTATGCTCCCAAGGGAGTAACATTTTCATTATGTTAATGAAACCATGACCTTGAGTGCTGTGCTCAGGACAAACTTTACATTTTTAACTTCTGCTGGTAATGCTGTAAAGATAACAAAATCACCTGAATGTTGATTGTTATGTCCCAAACGTGTGTATTGTTTGATTTGGGTTTATTGTCCACACTCTGCTAGGACAGCTTTAGACTTTTAGTCTTGTTGATTAAAATGAAGATGGTCGGAAAATCCCCCACTCTGGTGCTCACAGGAAGCCAACCACCTCTAATCCATCCCCCAGCTCCTTCAAACTGTGTCCTGGCCTGAGTAGAAATAAACATGACTTTTTATAGCAATAGACTGCATGATGGGCCCAGAGATGATGTTCTCTGTTTGACTTCTACTCTGCCCCCTCACCTGAATAAGGAGAGGAGGTGGTGCTGCTCTGGTGAACACTGAAAAAAAAATGAGGGCAACTCACAGCATGTGTTAGGCTATTACTCTTTTTTTTCTTCGTGGCTGTGTGTGTCAGTGATCCATCCTGCTGTGGCATCCTGCACGTGACAGCACTCTGTATACATTAGACCTGTCCGTGAACAGTCACTAGCTGATTGTACATCTAAGCATGTTCCTCCTAGTTACCTACCATCCAGCCTTCCCAGAATAGAGCAAGCAGGCTATTAACGATATGGGACAACAAGAATAATGAGCCAGCTTTCATAATATTTAGTATACCAAGAAGGAGCTATACAAATAGACGTTACTTATTGACACAACATCCAATATATTGCCATTGGATGGCACCTTTTATCTAATGCCATTAAAAAACCTGCAAGTCCATGCATTTTTAAGCACGGTCACCTCCAGCCAGAATAGAACCTCTAACCTTGAATCTATTAGTTCTGGGCTTCAGGCAGACCGCGGTTTAACATTTCTGTAGTAAAGTCAAATACTTAGCAGTTTTTATCTTGGTTATGGGATTGGGGTAGGAGGGAGGGAGAGCAGCGCCTTGTCGCTTTCTTGCAGCGGTGCTATGATATCTGGGTAATTACTGTTTAGGGCTTACACACATCAGTGAGCAGTAACCAGGCAACAGGCCAGTCTGCGACAGAAACAGACAGAGACTTTCTTTCAGAGTCACAGGTTTGTCTGTTATAATCTACTATACTCATGTCAGTGCAACAGAACTGCCACTCAGAGTGACACACTGATGTCTGATTGGAGTTGAAGTGTACGACAAGCAGGTGTTTTTTTTTTTTGTTTCTTTTAAATTTTTTTTTTTATCAAATAAAGCCTAAACCACAAAAATTTAATTTTGGATTTTTACCCTGTGTGGTCTTGTTGTCTCCTGCAGACAAGACATATACAATGTCCGTATTGCTACAAGCTGGGGAAGAATAGTCTGTTACGGGGGGGGAAGAAAAGGAAGAGGGGAGGAGAAGAAATGAGAGAAAAAGGGAAAAAATGAGAAAATAAAATGAAAACAAAATGATTTAGCCCCCATTCTGACTCGTGTTGCATTTAAAATACTGCATATTTCATTAGTGTTGTCAAATTCAGTAAATTCAGTTTTCCTTTTGTTTTTAATGAGGAAGCAATGTACACAGGAGTGTTGGTTCGAGTCCCGGCCTCGGCAGGATTAAGTTGTATAATATGCACTGTAGAAGTCTTGTAAACTTCAGTTTATTGAAGTTTTATTTATTTTTAATTATTTTATTAATTATTTATAAGACTTGTGTAAATATTAAAATTTTAATACATTAGTAATAATTATTAATTATCAGAGCGTTGCATTGAAGCTCACCATGTTTTGCACCGAGCTCCACCTAGTGTGTGATTAAAAATTCACCTTAAGAAT
>OMLP01018307.1:29096-49385 GCA_900302685.1 Spondyliosoma cantharus | reverse complement strand
CAAATTTAGCAGCAAAATAAGTCCATTACAGCTCACAAAGAAGCAAAGCAGAATATATACGTTGCGTATGAAAGACGTGGTATGGGGAGAGTATGCTAACCAGGAAAATGAGACATTGGCGCAACGTTTTCCCAATTAGCAAGTTAAACTTTAGTGAACTCTTATCCAGGAATTAGAACCGTTAGCCAACAGCAACCCATCTCGACAGTGCTGGCCTTTTTTTTTACTCGAACCTTCTACTCAAAGACTTGATGGCGCTACTGTCCTGTTAGCAACCAAGCTAGTCCGCCCCATATCACCGCTGCTAAACCTAGATATTTTTGAATATGCGCCGATTAAGCTTGCTGTGCCACCGACCGCCCTTTTCAGACCATGTGCAGACTTTTTGTATCAACCTACACTTTGAAGCTTACTTTGGAAAGAAGACGTTATCGCAGGCTGAGGTGTCGACCACCAAACTGAACCCGATGTGTAAAATCGATGGGGTTCCCTTTAAATGCGACCTCGTAATTCATTCCAAGTCAGTCTTATTTGTTTTTGTGCGCTCTACAAATGGTAAGTATGGTAAGTTAGCACATATACATAGCAAAAAGCCTTTCCTACACATTTTTTGCATGGTTGGTTCTGAGGTACAGTTCTACATGTGTTTATAATGTTATTTTTATCGAGCCTGGTCCGGCATTGGGTTTCAGACATTTTGAGTGCTTTTCCTTTTTTCCCACAGCTTACTTTCATAAGCAGCTCCTTCAGTTCGAGATGTTTGCCCTCCACAGTAAGCCTCTCCTCAGAGCATGACAACAAACATGTCATGGAGACCTTAGTTGATGAACCCGAACCTCTCCATAAATTCCAAGCATGCAAGCCCCTCTACCAAAACCACATTACTGACAATAAAAAAGGAAACCGCTGCAGAAGAGTCAGGCATATGACCTGCATTAGAATGGGTATGTTTCCGATAATGCGTGAAGAGGAATGTGCAAAATGAAAGGCTGGCTGCTGCGAGAGTAAAAGGGTCATTCTGAAAGGAAATGTGGGAGTTAAAGGGAAAGTAATTCCCTGCATGCTTAGCCTTATTAAATATGTAGCACAAAGGAAATGTGCTCTCTTTTACTCTTTAGCCAGACCCCCTCTGGCTGCCAACCAAGTGGTGCATATCAGCCTGCACATTCAGGTAAGACTCCCCAAATGTGCAACATGGCCTCTGAGAAGGGTAGTTCTTTAGAGAGGATCGAAGACATTTCTGCTGCTGGGTTTCTTCCCCTGACCTTGACCAGCCTGAGGCTGTCATCTCTTCTTCCTCAGCCACAAACGAATACATAGCCTCCCCTCTTCTGCACACCCCTCCCTCCCATTGCTTTAAATATTGAAGATGGATAATGGTGTTCGCCTTCTTCCCGGGGCCGGGCAAAGAGCTTGGAGATGGAGAAGCAAGCACACACTCATGTAAAAGCACATGCATGTTACACATGCCGAGACACACAAGATGCTTCATTCAAGAAAAAAAGAGGCAATGATGCAACTTAACTTAATCCCATCTGAATGAGATTTTTAAGCACTTTTGTAGCCGTTTTTTTTTGTTAGGAGTTGTCTTTGTGTTAACACCGTGAACTCATCAGTCCTTCAATTCTGTCTTCTCTGACATCCGTAGCCCCTCCTCGCCTCCTTAATCTAAATCCCCATTAAACTTGTAATGACAGCACAGATGTTGCATTACAACGTGAAATCAGTTGCTCCTCGGTGTCGCGCCACAATCACCATGATAATTACAGTCACTGGAAGCCGATGGATGCCTTCATTATTGAAGTTTCCTGTCAGCAGTCTTCACACCTGGGCAGTGTTAATATGAATTTGAATTTTTCAAAGCCATTAAGCATTTTAGATTGGCTTTGAAAATGTTCCGCTACATTTCGTTAGATGTCAAAGAAGAGATCATAAAAGAATGCACAATTTTGAGGATTTTTATTGTACCTTGATTTGTGATATGTCTTTTAAGGATGCAGTCAAATAAAATAACACATTGTACATTAAATCTGCCACCCAGACACAAAATTAAAAGGCAATATAAATAACAAACTGTCAAAAAAGCTTTTCTCTTTTAAACGTGCAACATGTAAGAATTTGTCTGAAATAAATCTTAAATTATTGACAGAATGTGAAGAAATAAGACTTTCAATGTCATGTTGAAGAGATATCTACTGAAATTAGCATGCTAACCAGCTAGCTCCAGCTCGTCCGTTCGCATAATACAACTCCGAGCTCCCAGTCCGGACCGCTAGCTGCACAGCTAACTGAGCGTACCAGCAGTTAGCAGTTACTTGGGTGATATGCTGCCCCCACATTTGCCTGTAACACATATTCAAGAGGTGGCCAATTCTTACATGTTGCAACTTAAAACCATAAATGTGCAAACAGAACGTAATTTAACGCAGTTGTAAACGTAAAGATGCAAACGCTTATGTTGCTTTAAATAGTGCAGAAAACCTGGTGATCACATTTTGGGAAGACTTTGGAGAGTTGGTAGGTGGTGCTGGTGGTGCATATGTGTGTGTGTGTGTGTGTCTGTGTGTGTTTTTGTGTGTGAGAGATGGAAGGAAGGAGGGAGGATTAGATGTGGTGGACCAACAGATGGACACAAATGGTTGACCATCTGCACGGGCGACAATTTTGGTTTGCCTTGACAGTTTTTTTTTTTTTTTTTCAGGAGTTTGGGGGTTTAGGGAGATCTGTTGGCAGGTAAACACTGTCCTCCAGAGGAGAAAGACAAAGTAAGCATTGACACCTCAGGAGCACCTGTGATGACGGAGATGACTAGCTGATAACATCTCCATTTAATTATTCCCCAGAGATTAAAGGTGCACTGTGTAGTTTTGGGGAAGAAATTGTTAAATAATTGTTTTTTCAATGCCAAAACAATCTAAACACTCTTTATATCATGACTGAATAAACAAACTGACCTTAATCTACAACACTAATTCATACAGTTTTGCTTTGTTTATATTTGGCGGACCCTGCCACCTTTCTAGCATCAAACATTGTTCTGGGGACGTTTTTTTGCCTTTGAGAACAGTTTGTTTATTCGCTTATGGAAAAAAAAAAATATTTCTTGTTTGTTTGTATTATTACCTCATTGAATTTTTCTTTCTCCAAAACCACATAGTGCCCCTTTAATGAGCTGTAGGGGAGTAACAGTCATCAAATGCAGCCAGATGAAGAAACATTCTAAGCTATAGGAGGCCTTGAGACTGCAATCAGGGTCGTGGTTTAGTGAAAGTGAAAGAGATAAGTAGCTGTGGGTTACTGTACGGGGGGCCCTTTTAGTCAGGAGTGTCCAAACGGAGCCTGTGTGCTCAGGGGTCTCTGAACGATGACGGCGTTGGCCAAATCTGCCTCTTCCAAACTTAATTCTTTGTCGTTGAGCTCCCGGAAAGGAACCGAAGTCGTCAGGACGAAAGGTGGGCAGCTCCTCTGAGAGCGTGCCACGAAATCTTGAATGTCCATGATGCTGGGAAAGAATTAGAGACCGGATTTAGAATCAGAATAAAAGACATAACAAAGAAAGGCAGAGTCAGAACTCCCAGACACAAAGCATTACCGGGAAAATACTCTACTCTCTCTAGTGACACATGATTTCTCTCAGAGGCACTATACAAGAATGATGATCAATTATTAATCACGACTCGGCCTATATGAACGATCCTATGGCAGCCCTACTCCTCGCACACTAGCTGAAGGTTAGAGGGGCTCAGTCCTCTCTATCCTTAAGCTACACACTCTGTTATATAAATGCTGCATCTGAGTTACGCAATCCCTCTCTGGGGATTTTATAGATCCACTCCGTTGCTACATCTCAGATTATGTTTTGTGCAGCCCCGTGCACTGTGGCAGGGGATATAAGATGCACCGTGCCTTCAACTCCAGCAGACTAGAACAAAGCATTACGTAATCCTCAAACAAAACCCCCCCCGCCACCTCCCGAGCAAGTACAAACAAAAATCTTTTGTCAGCCCTTGAACTACTTCTTCCCTGCGATGCTTGAGATTAGGGGATTTACAGACAGTGCACTTGCAGGGGTAGAGTCAGAGCTAGACTGTCTTGAATATGAAGATATTGTATACATCAAGCTCAGATGTGGAGAGAGATGTGTTTAGGCCTTGACATTGCGATACACACCGATGGGATAGGTTAAACCTCTGCACCAATCTCCTGCCGTCAGCCAACCAGATCTGCAGGGAGGTAACAGGAAGGGCGTGGTCTAGTGTTACCATGGGAATAGGGAGAGATTCTCCATCCTCGTGCACAGATGGTGACCTGGCCACTACTCTGGGCGCAACACTGGGGGTGGACAGGAATAAATAAACAGATTAAGAGCCAGTTAAAAAGTACACACAGCATATACATCGAGCATTTCTCTAGTTCACTACTATGAGGTGCAGGCAGACACAATCTCAGACGGAATGTCTTTTTGGGACTCTTTGGAAAGTTTAGTATTCATACAGTGATGTTTGGAACATGTTGAGGCTCTCATCAGGCTGACCGTCTGCTTGGTCAGATTTGCTTGTGGGGTTTTTTTGATACCTGGATTTAGAAGGACACCTAGTGGCCTGTAGTGGTATAGTAACCTAAGACTTCAGAGGGACTACTTAAAAAACGAAAACACAAACTTATGATTGTTTATGACAATTTTTGATGTTTATATGCAAAATAATTTTTCTTTATAAGCGAAAATCATGAGTCAAAATATGTTTTGCACTCTTAATATAACTGCTTGTTAGAACAACGATCTCTCACCTGCCCAGTCGGTAACCTCGGCCACTGAAGGGGTGAAAGGCCTTTTTCTTGGGAACATAGTTTTCCTCTGTTAGATCCTCCACACTGATCTCCAGCTCCTCCTCTTCGGCTCGGCTCTCCCACTCTGCCGGAAGCTCCCTGAGACAAATTAAAGATCAGGCTTGGCGTCTAGTCGGATCAATCAATATGACAAATGAGCACTAACGAACATTATGCTTTATTTATCTCGTGTCACCTGGTCGGAGGGATGTCTTTACAGCTAATTTCCCTTTGGGGACTGAAGGGGGTGTGACTGTTCAATCGAAGCAAGGTCAGACATTATGTTACATCTGAGTTACAAAGGGTTTACAGCAGCTCTCTACTGATAACTCTATGCTGAGAGATTGATTGAAATATTATCAAACTGGCGCAGGTCAATGTGTAGCAACATATGATGCTGACGTATTTTTATTTCTTTGAAGAAAAAGGGGACCATCATTTTGAGCTTAAGTGAGAACTGAAAATTGTTCATCCACCAGCAAAACCCAACCTTGCGAAATCTTTTTTGCAGTGAGACAAAAACAGTTACTCTTGTCTGTGGTTCATCTGAATGAGTCGACATGCGTCATTTTACCTTGCGTCTGTTCTCCTACCCTGGTTTGCAAATTAAACAACATAAAAGTAGCTTTACAGATAAAAAGCAGACAGAAAGAGAAGGACAGCAAGGAAAAGGAGGAGAGACAGAGAGAGAGAGAGAGGTAGAGACTGCACACGTGGAGAAAAAGTGAGAGGTCAGAGAGAAACTGAACATCATTTGGTATTTATGTCATGTGTACTTCTCTGTAGCTAGGCAGGAATGCCTGTGGTACTACACTGCATTTTCTTTGAATGTATCAGTGAAATCAGTATCGGTGAGTAGAGCTAATTGATCAATGTGTTAATCAAAAAAACACAAGCTTTCCAAAAGACGGGGCACTTTGTTTTTACTATTTTCTGATAAGTAAAAGACCAAATTATTAACAGATTAAACAGGAAGATAATCAACGGATTCCTAAATCTGTGGCAATGGTCTTGTATCAAACAAGTTTCAAACTCAGATCCATTAAACCTGCATCATATGCACATTTTTACATAACAGGGATGTAATAAAATGAAAGGGTTGATATCAAATCTTTTTTATTAACTTCAAGAATAGAATGAGTCACTGATACAGGTCACAGTTCTTTGTTATGGCCACATATTCAATACAAGCCAGAGGCAGCAGAAACACCTAGTGATTAAGTTTAATACCACAATAGAAAATAAAGCAATAATAAAAACACAGCTTGGTCATTTGCTTTTCATCGGCCGGGAAATAATATGTGTTGCAATATCTGACTACGGCACATATCACTGTCCTCCATCTTTACCTGCCTGATACAACGGGTGAGCTTATAAAAGCCTGAAATCTGATCAGCGCTTAAGATATGACAGTCCTTTTGTGCTTTAAGGTTGTACAATGATACCTAATACACCTGTCACTCACCCCCTTTTGATGGCGTCCAGGAAGTCTTGATTCTCTGGTATAGTGTAACTGCGAAACTCCTCATCGTTTACAGTGAAGCCATCCTTCCATAACCTCACCACCATCTCCACCTAGAATAAAGGACAGAAAAATGAGCCCGATGAGCCTGAAACACAATTATCCTCATATGTATAGTGTTATATGCGTAGTAGTGAATAGTAGTATCTTGTAATGTCACTATAGATTGCTCTGCCAAGTCCTATCGTTTGTATATTTTTAATACATTACATTATTACAATTTGTGGGTGTTATACATATTTGAATGTACTGTCAGCAATCTCAAAAAATGTCTGTGGACATTTTGAAGTTTCACTGTGTCAGCAGTGAAATGCACATTTATAGAGATGTGGCCCTGAAGATGTCAGTGAGCCGTATTCGTGTCTGACCTTTGACGTCCCCGAGGCATCGTAACAGATCTTCTCCACCTCATCGAGGAGGTCTTCTACCGAGAAACTACGCCTCATTGGAGCCTCCTCTTCATTTTCTTCACTGACGATCCATTATAAAAGGAGACATTTGAGAAATTAAGGTCATTATATGCCTTTATTGAATTCCACCTGCAGTCAATGGTTACACTGTACAGTAACATTGAATATTGAGCTGTCATCCCTCCAAATTTACATTAAAGAGGTCATATTATGCTTTTGGGGTTTTTGCCTTTCCTCTATTGTGTTATGTAGCATTTCTTTGGATGTAAAAGGTCTGCAAAGTGAAAAAGCCTGAGGGAATTACTCTCTCCCACAGAAAACGCTGCTCCTGCACTGCCTGAAAAGCATGGTCTGGAGTCAAGGCGTTATTTATCTTTTTATATATTTATTATAAAACATATACACTCCAGTCAATCAGCAGACATACAGCAGCTACTGCTGTAGCAGCGTTATTTTAGATCACACTACCTTGCTCGGCATGACCCGCCCTGCTCTGCCTCTGATTGGCTACATCCTGTCCGTTAAGTGATGCGCACTTGTAACTCTCACCAAAGACTGAACAGAGGCGAGATGTCTCACTCTGTAGCTAAAACGGAGCGTCCAAGACACAGCGTGAAAAGGGACGCTGCAGTGATGCACCGTATGAGAAAAAATAATGTGTTTTGTGAAAATTAAAGTATGTAAATCTATTCTACTAGACTCCCAAATAAAAGTAGGAACCTGAAAATGTGCATTATATGACCTCTTTAAACGCTTAGGCGCGACTCATCTAACCTAATCAACAGATACCTCACACATGAGTTGTTTATGCTTATTGTCAACCACAGGACCATAGGTGATACAGGAAGTCTTAAATTCAGGGGACAGTGCACTTGCTTCTTAGCTGTAGCATAGTTAGCTATAAGCTAACGTCTGCATTCAACTGTTCAGTTTACATATGAGGGATTTTAAGAGGCGTTATCCCTCACAGTCATCTATTGGTGACTTACCAGTTTTCATCTTTCTCCCCTCCCACAGTGTCAATCTCTTTCATGACGTTTTGTGATTTCCATCTAAGAAAAAGGATAACCGTTATAAAGGGCGTATCACCTTAACAGGCAAGTTTGGTAATGTATATTTAGACGTCACCTTAATTATTATTTTTTTTTTTTTCATGTAAACATACTCACTGATATCGCATTTATACACTGTCGTCGTGTATAGGTGCTAAAAAAAATGCCCCAAAAATGTGTATAAAGGTCTATTACCTTATCGATAAACAACTGAGCAGCCCATAACGTTATCGTTAATTACATAAGTGGGCGTCAGAAAGCCATGCACGCGCATACAGCCGTTGACACAGGGCCTGTGTACGTTATATTAAAATGGAGTATAGATACATACACACACACACACACACACAGCAGATGTACATTCGCATGCCCGCAATAAGGTTAAGGTCGAATACTGATTTAATTACCAATCCGTGTTTTAGCGGTTAATCCCAGGCTACACATCTGCAGCCACAACTTTCAGGCAGCGTCTGTCTTCTGCCGAGCAGTACGTCTGACGTCACGAGCACGACGCCGTAAATCGACCCGTGCTTGTCGTAACGAGGCTGTGACGCTGAGCTCAGCACATCCTCAGGATTGAAACTGGAGATAGAGGATTAAATGGCAACAGGGAACATCCCCGATACACACAGGGAAGAACGCGAAGCATTCATCTATCTTCTTCATATTTATTTATTTATCTTTTCATAATTGCACTATAATCTATCTATCTGTCTATTTTACAACATGCAGTGGACCATGAATAACCTCAACATTAACAATGAAAGATTAGAACAACAATATGTAAAAGCTGTCCACACCAGAATAAAAAACAACCCTATTTCTGTCACATATGCATCACATCGGGTCCATTAACCACCATTCATTTTGTCACCTTTGACCTGGCCTTACCCAAGTGAGTGTGTTTAATACCAGAATTCAGCCCTAAGGGGTTTCCCTGGTCAAGAAATAAAGTCCCTTTGACAATGATATTGACACCAAAAATGCTCCAAAATGACTGATCATTAGCGTAAAAGCACTTTTCTGTGATCCATGAAATTACAATACAATATAATTCCTAAACACGCTGCTATTTCTATAAACATCTATACACATGTTTAAAAACTCAAAAAACAACTGAACACCTGACACGCCATTAAACATTGAACAGTGATTGCCTTGCGAGCATGTTATTAAAATATTTTTGACGGGTTTTTAAACTTATGAGATTTGTTGCACCACAACTCATCCTTAACTTCTCACAAAGACAGCTTTAAAGGATGTAAAGGATTTCCCTCCGAGGCGCTGCTGCCTATCCAGATGTTGCTATGCCACCTATTGACCACATGGGGCAGATACTCCAACCACAAATGAATGAAAATACTATACACTAAGAGGTAATTAATTAATACTTGCATGGATTAACAAGTGCATTAATATGTGGCGGAGTTACTTTCAGGATCTATCACTTGCAGTGTAAATGAAAACCATACGTAGAGAATCTCGTTTACGGCAAAGCATCTCCAGTCTATTTTGTACACAAGCAAAAGATGATGTCTTCTCATAACCATTTAAAGGCTCAACAAATCTGTTGTTTGGTCGTAGATTTGAGGTGCATATTCACATACATATCAACATATTTTAATTAAAAATGGATGTGCTTTCTCAAAAGATTTGAATTGCTGCAATTTAAAACGAAAACACTGATGAACAAACTTCTACAGAATCCGAAAACGTTTGAATTTTCTGTTGTCTAGCTCTAGGTGCATTCAATTTGAGGAAAGTTTTAATTTTGTGTTGTCATTCTCTGTGTTGGGGACACCCCATTTTTCTCTTACATTTCGAAAAATGCCTTCTGCAACTCCATGCGCACAAAAATCATGTTTAATTCCAAATAAAATGAAAATAGTTTGGATTATGCTTTTTAAAAAATACGGCTACCAAAAAGCTTGAGAACAGATTGCGAGCTCAGCTGCATCTTTAGTCAAGCCAGAAATAGTATAAGCAAGATATGTGCAAACACACACACACACACACACACACACACACACACACACACACAAAGGTTGGGTTTCAGCAGTGGTCTCACGGCTGGGGTCAAGCGGTGTCATGAGGGTTCTGGAAAAGGATTTGGCAAACTACAGTTTTGTTTAATGCGACTTTTACTTCATATGAAACATAGAAGGATACAAAAAAGACATATATTATATTTCATGTATTCATTATATCATATTCCTGAGATATGAGTACCAAATGCCGCTGAGAGCAAGAAGAGGAACAATACTTAAAACAGAAGAAGTGGAGAGTGATTATCGCTATTTCAGTGACCTAGATTACATGTATTTAGGTTATAATAACAAAGGCAAAAGGTTTGACAGTCAATAATGTCTGCATGAGCCTCCAAGAAAACCCTCTGAGGTAATAATCAGTGTGGCTCGTGTTATTGTTTGCACTGTTCTGGAGCTGACGACTCAAGTTTACATGTCTGAATTGTTTGGAGTGGATTACGTTTCTCGAAATCTTGCAGCAATGCGAGCGATTGCAACATGCGTTGGTTAACTTGGAAAAAAAAAACACTTCATACCAGTGTCCCACCGCAATCAACTTTTATAGCTTATTATGTTTTTCCCCACTGAAGCAAGAAAAAATAAAAAAAATAAAAGCTTAAACGTCTCAAAAATGTGGTTCCTCCTTGAGAGGTAATCTGTGCACACAAGCTTACAGAAACACATCTTTTTTTCTTTTTTTTTAAACTTCATACCTTTAATATTCCTTAAGCAGCTTACAGGTAAATCATGCACTTCTGTGATACTTTATTTAACTTTATTGAAGTCTGTATTCACTGCAAATGATCCCTGCTATGAACTGTCCAACCCAACAACACAAGGCAGTTATTTATATTGACCATGATGTGATATTTACATAGTATCTGCATAATAAGTAGGCCAGTAGTTCTTTGTGGTAGTAGACCAGTCAGCAAAAATGTATGCACCTGCCAAACAGACCCACATCCACTTGAGAGAGAGGGAGAGGGAGGGAGAGAGAGGTAGACAGGGAGAGGGAGAGAGAGAGGGAGAGAGAGAGAAATGGCGCCTCGATGCTGCGCTCACTGAGGCAGTGTTTGGAGCCGGCTAGGGAGATTCTGTAAGGGCAGACAAAAGGAAAAAAAACATGGTGAACACAAGGAAAAGCTCACGGACGGGGAGCGGCCCGTTCATCTCCTCCAGGACTCGGTCGTCGTCGAGAAACGAGCGAAACTCTGAGGAACATGTAAGCCGGTTTCCTTTCTTTGCCGGCGAGCTAGGTGGCTCTGCTAGTTGGCTAGGTAGCTGTAGCCGTGGCCTCAAGGTGCTCCACTTAATGTTTTATTTACAGCAAAGTGCGAGCAGTGTTGGACTTGACATCCGCCCAGTCTCGCAGATACACAATAAAAGCCTTGAATGCAGCGGGTCGTACGCTTGTCGTTCGCGCTGAACGTGTTGCTCCAGCTGTCAAATTGCAAGCTAGCGATGTTAACTCCTGGCTAGCTCCAACTTGAGTTCCCTTTGTGTTTGGCAATTTTACCCGGCTCACTTGTTTCACCATTGTCTCCACAAATCTTGCTTTCCGAACAAAGACAACTGGGAGTTTTTCCATCAGGGTGTTGGCATCGCTTCCCATCGCCGACCTGCAAGTGCCGGAGTAATTATTTTCTTAAATAGAGAGGGAAAGCTTTAGTTAAGCTAGCGTTTGTAGGTTACAGCTAGCCCGACAGCTAGCTTACAGTGGGGGAAGGGAGTCGGTTCAAAACAGTTGGTTGGCTCAAGTCCCGTATTTAGCAAGTCTGAACTCGGTGAACTTTCTTGTGTTAATGCCCCAAAGACCCATATATAGCACGTTTACACAATAAGCGTTTTAAATGCACTGATATAACGTTATAGAGAATTATATTTCCCCTACTTATTCGAAGAGGACCCTAAATTGTACTATGGTCGTCTGACCTACAAGCTGTCTGACAGCCTTTGTCTCAAAATGTAAACACTGAGATTATGCAAGGCGAGAGGGTCTGTTTCCGCAGTATTTACGATTATTACAGGCCCTAACACTGACGAATAATATAATTCACCGGTTCTGATGATTTATTGATAGTCATTACCACATTCTTGAGGTTTAATGGGCTGTTTGGCGAGGGGGTTTTATACTTTGTTGAATTGTGGTTCAAGAAATTGAAGGTCCTTCGTGGCTTCCGTCCAAACCCGTGGATCGCAAAGCCAGGCTAAACTGACACATGATAATGCGAAGTGTGATTTAAGGGCTTTACAGTGACGAATCTTACACTTTTAACAGTGTTGTTTCCGAGAATTCATACTGTTTTTTTTTTTAATTTAATTTCGCTGGTTTGCTGTATGTAGGCCATGTTCTTAAAAAAAAAAACCTGTTGCTAAGACTAATTGTCCTTTTTTTGCGACAGTGTTTTGTAAAAGAGATAAATGAGGATTGATTTCAAGGTGTACCCCTCAGGCCACAGCTGTGCATTTGTTCACTGCTAGCACATCTTGCACTTTTCAGTCCGTCTGCATCAATTTATCCAGCAAGTCAGACAATCCCCTCTGCGGGCATTGCAGACAGTTGCCTATGACAACAGTGAGATACATGCTCATATCAGCAGGGAAGTTTAGCTGTGAAGGGCGTGAGCATCAAGGGCATAAGTCTGGTTGGTGTTCAGTTGTGATTCAGGAACTACACTGAGGAGATGGGAACAAGGTATCTTGTCTGTCTCATCAGAATACTCTATTCTGGTTCTGCCCTTTTGGAGCTCATCTGTCCTTTGAGTCCTTTATGTTGTCAGGATTTTATATTTACTTGAGCTGTTTGGTCATTCTTGAATATCATTTGCTTCGTATTCTGACTTCATGCGATGATTGATGGGGTGAATATTTTATGCAAATGGTTGTAAAAGGCTGTCACGTTCTCTTTTTCTGTTGCTTGCTTGTTCTGATTGTTTGTCATCCTTGCGTTCTCTCCGTCTTCCTCTCTTGATGTTTGTTTGCTCGCTCAACAGAAGGAGCCCAGTAGTGATGTGAGCTGTCCCAGCAGCCCGCGGTTGGCTCCCCCTTCCAAGCGGACGCGCCGGCAGACGGCCTCCGAGCCCAGCTCCAGTGATACCTCCCCGTCCCCTCAGACTAAGGGCCAAAGGGTCAGCTGGGGCATTCCCACCTACCGCACCAGGTCAGTGGCTGGCATCTGTTTCACTCAGTCATCTTTGGATGCCAGAAATGGTGGATAATATTGTGCAGCACGATGATGGAGTACATTACTGCATTGTTTTATGTTAGTCTTATAGTGTAATGTTCCATGTTTTGTAAAGAAAAGTGATATTAAAATCATTTAGATGTTAATTTCGTTGCACACACTGAGTTTGCTGAGTTGAAATCGAAAAACGAGCGTTGGCCTAGATTGCTATCTGTTGTTGAATCAGATCTCGTTCATCTCATGCTATAGATCCTTAACTTATATGTGAGCTCTCAAACGTTATTATGGGTGATTAATTATAGTCCTCTGTGCAGATGTGTGTACGTGTTTTTGCGTTGTCGTTTATTTTGCTTTGTTGTTTAATTTCTAGGTTGTCCTCGCGTATAATGCAAAATGGACACGGTAATGCAATTCTTCTCATTTTGTCTCTTTGTAAAAGCCTTACATTGAATATAAATACATTCAATTAAAGGAATGTTTCCTAATTTAATTCTCGTTGATGCTGCAGCGCATATGAGTCACCGGAATGATGAGAGTGGAGGGGGAGATCACTCTCACATGAATGGCCATGTGGAGCTGAAGAGGAGCTGCCGAGTGAAGAAGAGCCAATTCGAACACCTCAATCAAAGCCTGCTGTTTGACCAGCTGGTCAACAGGTCAGTCACACTACTGACACCTTTCTTAGCAACAGTGCGTCTTACAGAAGAAAAACAGGAAGAAGCCTCAGGAGGAGCCACAGATGAGGGATACCTCTCCCAGGATGGACAGACGTGCAATAGATGTAACATGCACAGAACAGACCAACACAGAGAAAAGTGACAAAACATCTGATTGCAGTAGATGACAGAATATATGTGAAGAGTGTGGATCCAAAAGGACGTCTGAGCAGGCTGCTCAAGTGGCTGCATTAGATGTCAGGGAAAATTTCCAAAAGTGATCTGTAGACAGTCGTTCACGCTAGTTCATATACTGCTTTCAGCCAACAATTGTTTGCTTGTGTTAATCTTCTGTAAGTTTCCTTCAGTTTTGTCAAATTCTGTTTGTGTGTGTGTGTGTGTGTGTGTGTGTGTGTGCGTGCAGCACTGCTGAGGCTGTCCTTCAGGAGATGGACAACATCAGCAGCATCAGGCAGAACCGTGAGGTGGAGCGACTTCGCATGTGGACTGGAGACACGGAGGAGGTAAGAGTGGCTCTACTGCTCTACAAGAAAAACCCAGCGTTGGGAAAGTACAGTTCCACTGCCTCATAATCTAATGTGAATACAAGTGATATCGTGAAGGCCCTGTTTTTTCTAGGACAACATCAGAATCGGAAACTATGTGTATACATATAAGCCACTTGACTCCAGTTTTACATTGCCAACAAGCACGAGTTTACATGCACGCTAATAAAACGATCATCAAATCGCATCCAGCAGGTTAAAAAACAAAAGTTCACATCATTTACTTGGAATGAAATCTAACTAATTGACTGAATCATGTAAACCTGCTTTCATTATCGCATTACTAAAGGGCATGTAGATTATTATCATAACGTAATTATTCCCAGGTTATCTGATTATTGTGGTCGTGTAAACGGGCTCAATGATTTATGATGATTCTGATTCTAGGAAAACATGGACATGTATTCGCGGGTGAAGCGCCGGAAATCCATGCGCAGGAGCACTTTCAGCATGCCTGCACATCACAAAGTCATGAGCAAAGCTGAGCAGGAGGAAGAAGAAGAGGAAGGCACAGAAGGCAGGTTTCCCCACTAGTGTTCTACTTATGAATCCGTGGAGAGAGAACCACCACATGTTTAACTGTTTTAATTAAAACGTCATAATCTGACACTTTTACAGCGTACTGTGCTTATCTGAAGTTTGAACAGCGCACTTTTGACTTTCAGATTCTCATGGCGAGGAAGAAGAGGAGGATGCAGAGGATGATGATGATGAAGATGATGAAGGGGATGAAGTTGAAGAGGCAGGAGAGGAAAATGACAGGCCGTATAACCTGAGGCAGCGAAAGACGGTGCAGAGATATGAAGCACCACCTATTGGTATTTGATGATTTTTTATTTTATTTTTGATATATACATTTTTGTCAAACTTTGTCAGGCACATTGTCTGTTTAATGATTTTCTTTCTGTTTCAATCACATGAGAAACTTTTTTTTTTTTGAGGCTTGATGTCTGACAACCAGTCGCTTTGTGTTTGCCTTCTCAGAGCCTGTGAACAGAAAACAGAGCAACCCCTCACTTTTCGACACCCACAGATCCCCAGCAAGAAGAAGCCATATAAGGTTGGTTCTAATTTGTGAAAAATCCAAGTCAATTCTGATGCCAGACATTGTTACGATGTGTGACTCTTAAGCAGCTTTCTCACTATCATGAATCGTGAGGTAGGCGCTGTGGTTATGAAAAGTTGATTTCACTTCCACTGATCCCTGCTGATTAAAGAATATGTCTTGAGTAATGGTGTGGCACTGAAGCTAGATTTTCACACTTCTCCAGAGTGAAGAAACATGCCATTCACAGCAGTGACACCACCTCGTCTTCTGATGAAGAGCGGTTTGAGCGGAGGAAAAGCAAGAGCATGACCCGCGCGAGGAACAGGTGACGGCTGCTGCGTTCTTTCTTCTACCTTTTTTTTTTCTATCCTTCTTTTTTCTATCCTTCTTTCATCTTCCTCTGTTTTACTTTTGGTTTGTACGAAACATTTTCCTTTTTTATAGTTTTTTTTCGTTTTGTTCTTGTAATAAAAATAAGAAATATTATTTGTTAAATTATGTCCTTTTTCCTCCACACACCAGCCAGTTCTGTCAACAATTGATAAGGCTTTAATTTACCCGCTTTCAGGAAGTCTGGCCCTTTACGTCCCTTTTGTAATAAGTCACACAAATCATTATGGCATCTGATGCCAGCTAGGAAAGAGCTCCACTTTGTCAGCCTACCCTAGCATTTTGAACTGTTAAGTCTATGTTCATCCACGTGCATGCTTTGAGGTTTTATATTGACTCAACCTTTTACTGGATTAAACTTTGTCAAGACGCTACAGTGTGTAATTAAGTGTTTGTACTGCTCACTTACATCAGTCCTATTTTTTTTCCAGATGTTTGCCCATGAACTTGACTGCAGAAGACCTGGCGAGTGGGGTCCTGCGTGATCGGGTAAAAGTGGGTGCAAGCTTGGCGGATGTGGATCCAATGAACCTCGATAGCTCAGTGAGTAGAAACACTAATAAACGCCAAAAAGCTGTTAAGGAACAGTTGTAGTTTAGAAACTTCGAATGTTAAAAATGTTTGTTTTCTCCCCAGGTGAGATTTGACAGTGTGGGTGGCCTCAGTACTCACATTCAGTCGCTGAAGGAGATGGTAGTGTTCCCATTGCTTTACCCTGAGATCTTCGAGAGGTTTAAGATTCAGCCTCCCAGGTGAGAAGAACCAACATGAGACAGTTTGTTCACTGTAAAGGTCGCTTTATTTTGTTCCGAATTTTGTCGTATTTCATGACATGTATGATGGAAGAACAGTCTTTAATCCGATCAGACTGTTCATTTTCATGATGACATTTTGATGTCTGGTGCATGGATACAAGGTAATGGATATATGTTTATGTGGTTTATTATCAAATAAACAGCTTCCACGTCCTCTCCTTTCCTTTTTAGAGGGTGTTTGTTCTATGGACCTCCAGGGACAGGAAAGACTCTGGTAGCAAGGGCACTTGCCAATGAGTGTAGCCACGGAGACAGGAAGGTTTCCTTCTTCATGAGGAAAGGAGCCGACTGCCTTAGCAAGTGGGTCGGTGAATCAGAACGCCAGCTACGCCTGCTCTTTGACCAGGTGAGACACCCTAGTAGCACACCAGCGAAGATGACTGATGATTTTTTTGAACAACGTCCTTGCAACCACAGCTTCAGTCACTTCACCTTAATTGATGTCACAATGTAAACAGAAAGCTGGCCATCTTCTGCTGGTAGACTATTTTCAGTTCTGTGCGTTCTAGCTACTGTAAGTCAATATCATTGCATTGCTTTTCTCTATTTGGAGAAAATGAAGTTCTGGCTTTTAACTTGTGTTTGTTTTCAATCAGGCATACCTGATGAGGCCATCCATTATTTTCTTTGATGAGATCGATGGTTTGGCTCCTGTTCGCTCCAGCAGACAAGATCAGATACACAGGTAAGTCTAATGTACTTGTAACCTTCATATCAAACACGGTTTGGCTGTGTTTCAGTGTCAAATTGCACTCTCTGTCAGTTTGGCTGTGAACAACTTCAATAGCTGTTTGTTTGTTTTCTGTTTTTTGCCGTATGTCCATAGTAATCAAAGTGGAAACCACAGAATTGTTAAGCACCTCATGGAATTGGCTTAGTAGTCACTCAGACACTGACCAACTCTCACCCACACATTTGTTGTCCTTCTTACTCTTAAACTCACACAAATTGTGTCACTGTTTAAAAAAACCTCAACTGTCCCTCTCATATGTGATTTGCAATGTTGAAAGTGTGAAAATTGCAGCTGCTTTTACTCTGGCACACACGGGCATGGCTGCATCTGCAAGTCCAATCTATAGCGGATTTTCCTGTTCTTGCCAATAGGTGGGGCATGTTTTCAAGAACTACAGGTTCGAAAGAGCTGGCACTGCAACTTTGATTTTGGATGAAATTGGCTGGATATGGATTGTGGTGCTTCACATTGAGTCCAAATTGTTTATTTTTATTGAGCAGCTCTAGAAATGTAAATGAAAGTCATACAACTTTCCTTTCTGATTTAGACCATTTCAAAATGACCTGTGAGAAAGTATCCTATTATGTGAACACAGCTTGCAGGTGACTCCCGTGGGAATGATTGCCTTGTAGACAATGGAATATTTGCAACTGAAATATAAAATTGCAATTCTGGTCCAAAGCTTATTGATTTGCATATGCTTGAGTTTGTAGATGCTCTCATCTTTCTGCCATGCTGGGTAAATAGATGCATTGAGCTCTAGTCAATATTGGAATACAACAGTTGATATGTTTTTCCCCACACTGTTTTGTTCAATATGCAAGTTTGATAGACTAGGTCTCTGTACTACTTGCTGAAATAAGGCTTTGTTTATTTGGTCAGCACTGACTCATAAGTCTCGTCAATGTTGTTTCAATCTCAAAAAGGATTTGTAGCATGTATATCAGTGTATGCATGTGTTTAACTCTTGTGCAGCATGTGTTTGCAATAGTGTTCAGTATGTACAGTCAGATTGTATTATGTTCTTGTATAACTGTCTTGCACTGAAGTCAGGCAGTTTTTGTTGTAATTCTGGTTGTAAGATTAGATACAACTTGGTCGTAAATAGAGTTTAACATTCTTTTCCACCTCCTCCTTCCCTCTGTCCAGTTCTATTGTGTCCACTCTGCTGGCCTTGATGGACGGCTTGGACAGTCGTGGGGAGATAGTGGTCATTGGTGCTACAAACAGACTTGACTCTATCGACCCGGCACTCAGGAGGCCTGGACGTTTTGACCGGGAGTTTCTGTTCAACCTGCCAGGCAAGAAGGTGAGACGGAGTAAAAACACCGTAATTGGATGCAGCGGACACATGTACATGAACTGAAGCAAACGCACCTACTCATGTCCAGCTGTGAGATAATAGAAAGGATCACTTATTGCACATACGGTGCAACACCCACATGCACACACAGCAGGAGACGCAATGAACTGCAGAAGTAATTTGTGTTTTACTTCTAAGACTCCTGCAATGACATTAGTGCATGCGGCCACTTCGCTATTAAGAGTCTCCTCAATTGTTATTTCCTCCTATTGGATATTTTGATTCAACGAGTAAGCGGCAAAGCAGCTGCTCATTAGGTTTAGGTCATTTTTGGGGCGAAATTTGTAGTTATGTAGATCTTTTTTCCCTCCCACGTACAAAAAAACGTTACATGTGTGCACTGTTGTTTGTGACAGTTAGTCAAATTAACAGATTTAGTGACTCCTCCCCATCGAGCCTGTCTGGACGAGTCGCCCTGCATCGTTTGTCCGCACAGTAGGATCATCGGTAATCAAAGCCTAGTCTGCAGGCAATTGCCGGCTAAACTCGCCAGCGGTGGGCTCTAACTGATTAAAAACCTTGCTCCAGTGCAAACATATTCAAGTTCATCTCCCTCCTGGTTATTGCCCAAGCTGCTAGAAACCTGTAGGAAAAAATCTGGCCCCGTTGTGTGTTTTGAATAGAAATAGAGATGTGATGAAAGATGATGAAAACCGTTACCCTTGATTCGCGACCAGGACCACTTTGCTCTTGATGTCTGCTTATCAAAGCAGAGTCCTGTGGAGACGATGCAACAATATGACGGCCGCATTGTGCTGAAGTGTCAGCAAGCCCTTCAGTTGAACTCACTCAAACAATTGCTTGATTCCATTTTGATCTTTCTCTTGCTGTTGTCACTTCTAGATAGAGTTGAGTAAGATGGTTTTAATAATGTTATATGTGATGTGATTTCCTTGGTTCCTTTGTAATATTCCGTTTCTTTTAACCCGTCCTGATATGTTAAATCAGAATTCCTTGACATTGTTCATAAGTAGTGGCAGCGACTGCGGCAGCTTAACCTGTTACCTTGCCATTATTTTTTAAAAATAAAGTATTTTGTAGAGCTGAAACGATTTCCGAATAATTTGATTACCAAAAATGGTCGAAGCAAAATCTGCTTCGAGGCTTCGTTTAATTCCTATCACCCGTGTTATGTGGCCTGCTTAACTCAGGGGTCATTTTTCCACACGGACTTTTATTGCGGACACACACCACTACGTTCAGAATTGAGTGGCCGGGTTGGTGGAGAGCCAAGAAACCGTCCATAAAAGACCAAAGTTTGGGATCATTTTACACTTAAAAATGAAGATAACAAAGTGCAGCGTGTCTACTGCAAAGCAGAACTGGCGTACCACAACAGCACGTCAACAATGACTCAACATCTGAACCGAAAGCATCCAGTTGTTAACACCAGCTCACTAAGCGTCGCTGACACAAGCTAACGTAAACATTCATGTTGGCTAATTCAACGTAGCCTACCATCGCTAGTTAGAGCGTGTGGTATTTGTAGAGGCTGTAGCCTGATGTCGGTATGACTAGATATCATGTTAAGATGTGGAGACTGATCTGTGGAGACACACACACACACACACACACACACACACACACACACACACACACACACACACACACACACACACCTCTCAGCCGCTGGTTTGTTGGACGTTCTCGTGTAGGAATAGAAATTTCTTTCCTTCTTCTTTTTTTAAACCTGTCA